>MU004240.1:17848-74230 GCA_010405405.1 Microthyrium microscopicum | reverse complement strand
ATAATAATACTACTACTTTATTAGCTTATATACTAATAGAATAATAAAAGAAGGATTTTAGTATTTTTATTATTTTAAAATTTATAACTTAGTTTAGAAAGTAATATAAATAGTAATTTATAAATATTTAAGTAGTATATAAGACTAGAATTTTAAGGCTATCTAAAATTATAGCTTTTATATCTTATTTATATTTCTAGTATTACTAATTAAATAAAGTATATTTTAATTACTAATATTATAACTATAGAACTAGATCTAAATAAGACTAGTAACTATTATAGTAATATAGAGCTTTATTTAATAGTATATAAAATATTAAAAAGATTAGATTTTAGTTATAATATAGCTTTCTAGTTAGGTTTATAAATTTTTAAAAATTTATAGAAATTTATAAAAACTTAATTCTATTATATATTAATAAGTATTAGATATTCTTAAAAACTAATAATAGAACTAGATTCCTTATAGTCTAAGGATTTTAAAACTATATAGATTATACTAAAAAGAGTAATATTTAGTAAAGTTACTTATATATTTTATTCTTAATCTAATTAAATAATTTTCTTATATAACTTTAAGTTCTTAATAATATGTTTTTAGGTTTAAAACTAGTAATTACTATTTTTAGCTCTAATTTATTTTTTTCTATACTTTTAATAATTCTAGTAGTCTAATACTAGAATATTATTAAATTATATCTATAATTAGACTATATAACTTAGTTTTAAGTACTAAAATAAATAGTTAAATTCTTAAATATTAAATATTTCTACAACTATAGCTCGTATTATAAAACTAAGATTAGTATTAGAATCCTTATAATTAGATAAATTTAATAATATAATTTCTAGTATGTATTAGTAACTAGTATTAAATACTAGTAAATACTAGTAAATACTAGCTAGTATACTAGCTAGTATACTTACTTAGTATCTAGTATTACTAAAAACTAGTCTATTATATAACTAGTTCTAGACTATACTAGTACTATTATGTTCTAGTTTGCATTATAAAATACTAATTATATTCTAGTTCTAGCTAATACTAGACTAGACTTACTAGGTTCGCAACCCTACAAAAGATACGATAATAGGTATGTAAATGAAAACTTAAAATTGCGCTCTTCCATCTATAAGTAATGTTCTTACCTAGTGCTTTTCTCCAGCGTCATTGAAAAGAGAAGCAATTACTCTAAGGCTATCAAGGAGTTAAACTATATATTTAATGAATAATCTACGACATCCCTTCCTGCTTGTTAACTCATAGTTTTTAGTGCGTTCCCGCATTATCTCACCGTTACGCCACCATTTCCTAACGGAGAACAAAGCAAAAAAGCTACAACTCTAGCCTCAGAGCCAGAAAAGTAAAGGCGAGCAAAAAAATGAAAACATCAAAAGTTATGGTGCTGGAGCAGTTGGGGATCGAACCCAAGACCTCGTCAAGATTCATTCAAAGTCGGTAAACTGACTGCAAATGACGCGCGCTACCACTGTGCTACGGCCCCTAGACGTTGTAAGACTAATTTCGCTTATTTTTGAATATATCATGAGTGTAGTGTTAGTCCTAAAGTCCTGGAAACTTTGACCTTTTGCACCTTTCTCCAGATTATATCGCGCCGAAGAAGAACAAACCACAACGATTTCGAGGAGCCCAAACATTAGTAGCATAGGCTTACTTCATGACTAATATTTGGGGAGAATCAACACTTCAGAAGCTGTTTGACCAACAGCCAAAACAGTTGGCTCGTTTTGAGTGACAACGGCACGGCAGAATAAATGGCGTTCTACCATCAACTCTGATGGCTGCCACCAACGCTCTTGAGCAAGAAATACTATATTTCCATTGTACTCGATAAATTGCTCGAATCTGAATATCTTTAATGGTAAATAAAGCATTGCGATAAAAGATCGTAGCGTTTGGGAGCCAACGAGGCACATGGGAGCGCGCCATTTATTTTGCCGACCCGTTAGAGTGACTACATTATAACATGGACAAGACTTCAATGGACAGTGCTTATTTTCACAAAGCTGATTTCATAAATTAAATGGTAATGGAAAAAAAAACAAATCAAGCAGTTGCTTTCAAATCAAGTGGATTGTTGTCGTTATCGCTGATTGTTAAGATGGGTATCCGCAATGTATGACTTTCTCAAGCTTATAGGATAAAACAAACTGCTCTATTTAGATATGATCACTGTGTTTGCCTCCAAGGTCATGTTCTGACTCGTTATAGTGTGATGGAAAATATAGCCTTTTGTCTTTAGTAGCATTGGTGGAGAACGTCGCCGTTGGTGGAAGCTGGGCCAAAAATGTCTCGCTTGTCCCGTCTCGAATCATGATACAACGCCCTGAAAGCAAGAAAGGCACACTCGGTACCATTCTCTTATTCAAGTAAAGATTAGATTAAAGTTAGAATTGAAGTTGGTCCACCTTGCGGGGTACATGATTGACGAAGTTGTCAGCAACGTATATGATTGCGTGCTTTCAGGTTATATCAACATCATAACTGCCAGTGGAGATGTCAAACATCACGGTACATACCAACTATCCAATGAATTAAGTTATCTGCCAACTTCACTCCGATAGCTCTCCGATATTCCCGGATACAAAGAGGCAAACTCAAAATCTTCCATAATCGTTGGACGTATCTCTATCTGACATGGGGGCGGTTGGGATTTTATAGGTTAGTGCCCTGAAGCAGATGGATGCTTCGGTCGTGCACTGTTATCATAATGATGATGGAAGAATGGAATGTTTTGATTATGGAAAGACTCGAAAAGTCAAGTGAGTTTTCACAGGGCTGCAGAAATACGATAATAAACCAGAACCAAAGCGTTGAGTTGCACGAGGACGACCTGGAGCGCTGTAAAGTAGTAGAATTGTCATTATCTTACAACAGCTATCATGGTCAAAACGTCTGATCGTCCCCACGAGTCGCAAGAATGGCGAATATATTTCGCAATTTGGCTCATACTCTAACATGAACCGATCACGGCTGTTTCCTTACATTTAAATATATTTACCGGTGCTATGGTACCTGTTCTACATTTAAACTTGAACATTCAGTTGCTGTTTTCAGACATCTGTTATTCAATCAAGTCACTGCATAACCACCTCTCAACGAGATACTGAAAAACTATGGCTCCTCCTCCACCAGCTGATGTTGCCTCTGGAGTGTTCACTCACGCACTCCGTGAACCACCAACAGGTCCCACCCAATACTCAGAAGCCTTTGTCTCCGGTCCAAAGGTATATAGCAAGGAAGCTGAAGAGAAGGGAACCGAAACGCAACCAGCTGCCAAGTATAAGCATTATCTACCAACCTGGGACGCGAACAAGAGTAAGAAACCCAGAGTACTCAAGACAACTAACAGGTGGTTGAAAGAGCACGCTCCCATTGACGATGATGGCCGCCATCACCACTTTAAAGTAGTGACTGCTATATCTCCTATCAAGTGTCATTGAACAATAAACATCTGATGGGGCATATGTAATCTGAACTAGCAGCGTGGTAATTGGAAGTCATTGGAGATGATTGGTTTACACCGGATTTTCGTCCACTGGTCGGTTTCCTTCCTAGTCATTGACACCTATTAGCATACCCACCACTTCAACCATTCGAGCATATCGAGCATGGCAAAGACGCAGATACGTCATACCCGAATCTCCTCGGTGGTGCTTCCAGAGTTGTCGAGTTGACCGGAAACACTGGCTCAGAAGTCCATGGCATCCAGCTAAGCAAGTTGACCGACGCCGGCAAAGACGAACTAGCTCGATTTGTCGCCGAGCGCAAGGTCGTAGCATTCAGAGATCAAGACTTTGCCGACATTCCCATCCAGGAAGCACTAGACTTTGGCGGCTACTTTGGACGCCATCATATCCATCCTGCTAGTGGAGCACCTGCAGACCATCCAGAGGTTCATCTCGTCCATCGAGGCGCGGATGATACTACTGCTCGGGACTTTTTTGTAGAGAATACCAATTCGGTGAGATGGCACTCTGATGTCACGTAAGTGTAGCTCTGAAGATGATACGGAGTCAAATTAACTGATATGGAATAGATATGAGAACCAACCCCCTGGAACCACCTTCCTTTATCTCCTTGATGGTCCGGCTGCTGGTGGTGATACTCTCTTCGTGAACCAGGCTGCGGCGTACAAGAGACTCTCACCGGACTTCCAAAAGCGGCTCCACGGACTGACTGCTATTCACTCTGCACACGAGCAGGCGAATAACAGCAAGCAGCGTGGTGGCATTGTTCGCAGAGAGCCGATCACATCTGAGCATCCGCTCATTCGCACACATCCAGTAAGCTTATCGCAAAAAGACGAGATGTGTGATATCGAAGCATAGAGTCTGACAACATCTAGTCCACTGGAGAGAAAGCACTCTTCGTGAACCCACAGTGTATGTTTTCCCTGCTCTTATGTTCCGCAAAATCTAACTCGTCTGATAGTCACCCGCCGTATCCCTCAGCTCAAGAAGGAAGAAAGCGACTATCTGTTACGCTTCCTCTACGATCACATCTCCAAGGGTGCTGATTTTCAAGCCAGAGTCAAGTGGGCTCCAGGAACCGTCGTGGTCTGGGATGTAAGTTACAACTCTTGAATTCCCGTGGTCAACGAATCAGGTTGTTAACATTGCATAAATTAGAACCGAGTCACGGCTCATTCCGCGTTGATCGATTGGGACGATGGTCAAAGACGACATCTTGCTCGAATAACTCCTCAAGCAGAGAGACCCTTCGAAACTCCTTTCTGAGCGTGCAGCTGGTTGGAGTAGCAGGTTAGAAACTGTTTCTTTGGGGCACGACCGATAAACGCTTGTCACTCGTTAGAATAATAGAAATCAATCATTAATGACATGTTTCAAGGAATTAAGCCTGAAATAAGGGACGTCCTTCCATCATGAAGTGTCGCTGATGGTTTTCTAAATGAAGTATGCTGGGAGGCAACCGATGAACAAAATAACTGGCGTTCTCCCATCAGCGTCGATGGCTCCCACGAACGTTGTTAATTCAAATGTGTTATATTTCCCATCGCATTCGATAAATAATCGAAGTCTGAACGCGCTCTATGGCAAATAAAGCACTTGATAGCAGATCGTCTTATATGGGAGCCATCGCACTTGTTGGGAGCGCGCCATTTACTTTGTCGACCCTTTGGGAGGCAGCATACTTTCTATTGCATTCGATGAACTATCGACGCGTCAATGTACTGGATTGCAGAACAAGAATAATCTGAAGTGGAATGTCTTCGGAAAAAGCCCTGTGGTTTGTTGATTAGTCTAGAGGCAGGTTCAAACTGCAGTTTGGTTCCGACTCGCCTTCAGTGTACCAAATAGGTACTGATACTAATTTCCCAATGCCTCAACATGGTGAAAACAGAGTAGGGACAAGGAGAAGAAGCGCGTTATGCGGAAGAATAATAGATAAATGCTACTCATGCACTTGCTTGTTCGTTTTCCTTAAAATAAGCCAATAAGGCAAGGTTATTGGACTTGAAACATTGGTACTGGGATAACTTTGATGAGGGGAGGGAGAGCTGGTAGCGAAAGGTCATCAGAACAAATGGATACAAGATGGCAATGGCCTCACAATGGTTTGTTAAACAGGGAATGGTTGCATTTGCTGATATGCGTGTGCCATTGGTGACTTTGGTCCAAAGGTTGCGGCGATTGAGTTCATAATGAAAGGTAATGCTGGTTGAGTTGTTCAATGTGTGACTGCTCGTGTAGAAAAGGAAGAAAGGTGAAGCTAGTGTAAATACTCAATGGAATTTCGCGTTCTGGTTCTGACTAGAGTACTCCGTAACGGGTAAGATTGGGCATAATGAAAGCCACCAGAATGGCGGCATAGGCCCCTAGAGCTAGCCTCCAGATTATGCCGACTGCAGTCCGTTGAATTGGCAGATTGATGGTTCTGAGCTTCAGCTGCTTGGTAGATTCAGGATCACGAAAATAGCATCAGACTTCCAAGACTTTGCCAGTGGACCTGTAGTCATTAGTCAATGTGTAGAGATGGCGGTCTAGAGGTTGGTCAATGGTGGTGAGAGGAGAACACAAGAGGTTATAACGAAAGCGGCAAGCACTCTTGAAGTTGCAACAACCAATCCTAAAATGGCAGGAGAGCCCCAGGTAGCGCGAACGCACAGGCGCAATTCGCCCATCTGCGCCTGCCAGCCCGCCAGAAGGTTCTTGGCATTTTGGGCCAGTGCGATGCAGTGCTTTGCTTTGGTGGAAGGCGCAGACGCTCAGTCGGTGCTTCCCAATTCCCTCAAGCCTCAACGGCCTTTCTCTTCTCCACTCACAACAACTTCCTTTCCAGCTTCCTCCGCTCTCACGAGATTCCTTTGGCACCCGACCAGTCCACTATTCCTTGACGTCCATCTCCAATCCGCTCCATCAATCTCACCACCATCGCAACAAGTCTCAACCCCATTTCTACTCTGTTTTGTTGGCTCTCTCTTTTAGCCCAACCCAGCGCTAGGCAACCCCTACGCCTTTCTCCCCATCTCCCCATCTCCCACTCCGCCGCTCCAACGTTCCCACGCCTCGCGACTTCACAATCAATACCAGCCTGACCGCAACTCATCAATCGTCCTGTTAGCCTTTCCAATTCCTGTTATCACGCTGGCTTCAACCCCGTAGTTCTTACGATTGTCCCTTGCCATGTCGTCGTCCTCTTCCAACGTAGTGGGAGTTCACTACCGCGTAGGGAAGAAGATTGGCGAGGGCTCTTTTGGTGTCATTTTCGAGGGAACAAATCTCCTCAATAATCAACAGGTCGCCATCAAATTTGTATGTGTCTATTGTCCATAGTATCTTCATTTCTCCTGCTAACAATGACCAGGAACCACGCAAAAGCGATGCCCCACAACTTCGAGACGAATACCGAACCTACAAAATTCTTGTCGGATGTCGTAAGTTTTCCTCACTGCCGGCATTATTCCCATACCTCGAGAGCCTTCAATCTTAGCACAATCCCTTTGCTTATCGTGTTGCCTCAACAAATTATGGCCCGTGCCTCTGCGCGGACTCGATCAAGATCTATGCTCTTGCATCACTTTTCTATTGCTAACATTTCGGTAGCCGGCATTCCAAATGTATACTATTTTGGCCAGGAAGGGCTTCATAACATTCTCGTTATTGATTTGTTGGGCCCGAGTCTAGAGGATTTATTCGATCACTGTCATCGCAGGTTCTCTATCAAGACTGTGGTTATGGTTGCAAAACAAATGGTAAGTTCTTCGAGTCCAGCCTTGCGCCATTCTAGCTAAATCTTCCCCTCAGTTATCTCGCGTCCAAACTATTCACGAACGGAACCTCATCTACCGCGACATCAAACCTGACAATTTTCTCATTGGACGACCAGGCACGAAAACCGCAAATGTCATACATGTTGTTGACTTTGGCATGGCCAAGCAGTATCGGGATCCCAAGACGAAGCAACACATTCCATACAGAGAACGAAAGTCACTGTCAGGCACTGCTCGTTACATGAGTATCAACACGCATTTGGGCCGAGAACAGTCTCGACGAGATGATCTTGAGGCACTCGGTCATGTTTTCATGTACTTTCTCCGAGGTGGTCTACCGTGGCAGGGTTTGAAAGCCGCAACAAACAAGCAGAAATATGAGAAGATTGGTGAAAAGAAACAGACTACTGCAATCAAAGATCTCTGTGAGACTTTTCCAGGTATATCTCCTTAAAGCATGGCACGAAATGGTGGCTAACTTTTGTTGCAGAGGAATTCAACAAATATTTGAGTTATGTTCGAAATCTTGGGTTTGAAGATGAGCCAGATTACAACTACCTTCGAGATTTGTTCACACAAGCACTCAAGAACACCGGAGAAACTGAAGATGGAATCTACGATTGGATGAAGATCAACGATGGTAAGGGTTGGGAGGCCATGAAGCAGCATCCCTCTGCCGCTCATCTACAACACGTTCCTAACACATCAAACCGAGAAGTCCATCGAAACAAGACCCAAATCCCGCATGATCGCTTGAATGCTGATCTTCCCAAACAACCCGGCACTGGTCGTAATGCCCAAGCGCTGGCTGCTAGAAATGGTCAACGAAGGGCTGGAGATCCTGGATATGGTTCGGATCCTGCACTTGCGTCCAAAAGAGCCTCTGCTCAAGACTTTCGGCACCCAGAAGGCTCGACAGTTGCGCAGTTCCAACAGAGCAACCAAAACCTTGGGTCAAGGGGCAACACCCTTCAAAACGGTGCCCAAGTGGCGTCGCAGTCCCCGCAGGGTCCTCCAAAGCCAGGACAAGACGAGCCCAAGCCCACAGCCTGGCAGAAGTTCATGAAAGTCTTTTGCTGCGGTATGTATCTTTTCAAACTGCATCAATCATCACTGACACCTTTAAGCATAATACCTTTCCCATGTTCCCGCAAACCCTACTTTCCATTCCCCAAATCTTGATATACACTCGCACTCTCACTTGGAACACGGCCCAATTCCTTACTTTCGACTATGTCGCGCTCTGCGCACGACACAAATCGCAATCCTGCCTCTCCTCCTCTCCTTCTCCCCGAACGCAGGATATAATAGCCATTCGATTGCACGACACGATGACGACTGCTGTTTGATATATATCGATCCATTTTTAACCTGCTTTCTTGTTTTATTGGGAACGAAGCGCGTCATTTCGACTCCGAGCGCTTGAATTCTCAGTACATAATCCTTGATGTCAAGTTCTTTCAAGCATCATGACCACGTCCTTCCAGTATGGACTACCACGGTACTACCTAGGACGTTCGAAGACATTTCCCCTCACCACAAATCGTTTAGCTCATCAGGTCTGCGGAAGGGAGCATACTGCTTGGCGTTTGGGTTTGACAAACACTTTGGATTCTGGTGCTAAAAGCTCGCTCCCCGGACACTTTGTTGAGCAGCAGCAATGCATTGACAGTCGAACACTCGTACTGCCAATAATCATCTACCTTCACGGAATCTGTGCCATTTGATTGTTTACAGCATCGCGCTGTTATACGATGAGCTCGACATTTCCGGCGGCAACAAGAAGTGCTCAGAACATGCTGATTCTATTTCACCATGGTATGTTCGAGATTGTTGATACTTGGACTCGTCTGGTTTATCGAAAGGATCCACCAGAGTCTTGTGGTTACTGGCATTTCAAGGTGTGGACTTTGTGCTTTTGACTTTGCGGTTAGGGAGCACACTGAGAGCGGATTGCTTGGACTGATTTTGTGAGGCGTCGAGCGGAGTAGTCAGCGAGCGAAAACTAATGGTAGTAATAGAAGTGACTAAAACATTGCTTTGAATGAACAACTTGCATACGTGAGAAGTATCTCTGTCGTGTGTGGTTTTGCATACCATTTTTTGATATGTGGTTTGGCAACGTGGAGCGAGCCCCGAGAAGCTTCGATTGCCATAAGTACCTAATCTTTCAGCACTTATGAAGAAAATGTAATGTTGACCATTAATCGTATCAAGAAATTTGACTACACTAGATATCTATGATTGCCCATCTCGCAATAGGTCTGTAAGTGGTTGAATGGCAGGGGATTAATCAGCTACGGTGGGCAGCGGTAGCGGGAAAGCGCGTCCCAACCACGCGAGTCGCGTCAACGAACGCGACTTTTGTTTCCTACATTAATGGGCTTGCTTTGCTCTTTCCTCACCACCAACCCCTCCAGCTCCTCCACCACTTCTCATCCTCCAACATTTCCTGGCAATATCGTTTCTGTACAACAGAGACTGCTTAGGTCCTCTTAAATCCTCTTTACACATCTGACACCGACAATTGCACTGCCCCAGTTCAGCTTTGCCTCCAAGTCAATCGACAAACTTTCAATCATCCATTCAATTACCAAGTGCCTTTGTCACTATGTTCGTGTACAAACGCGGTATGTACCTCTATTCCCTAGCATAGATTACACCCTACGCGTCTTCTCCAGTTTGCAACGCGTAGTTCTCATTTACTCTCATGGCACCATGTGGCAAAATACTGACCAACCTCGCAGACAACCGCAAGGAGCGCGTCCAGTTCGACAAGATCACAGCTCGTGTCTCAAGACTGTGTTACGGTCTTGATCCTGAGCATGTAGACCCTGCTGCAATCACCCAGAAGGTCATCTCTGGTGTGTATCAGGGTGTGACAACCGTTGAGTTGGACAATTTGGTGAGTTGATAATACCGTCACTATTTGAGCTAGATTCCTAACATCATTAGGCTGCTGAAACCGCTGCATACATGACCGTAACCCATCCCGACTACGCCATTCTTGCAGCTCGTATCGCCGTCTCCAATCTTCACAAGCAAACCAAAAAACAGTTCTCCGCTGTTGTTTCAGATCTCTACACCTATGTCAACCCAAAAAACAACAAGCCTAGCCCCATGATCTCGGACAAGATCTACAACATTGTCATGAAATATTCAGAAGAGTTAAACTCCGCAATTGTCTATGACCGTGATTTCAACTACCAATATTTCGGCTTCAAGACTCTTGAACGCTCATACCTTCTCAGAATCGATGGCAAGGTTGCTGAGCGTCCACAGCACATGATTATGCGTGTGGCTGTTGGTATTCACGAAGACGATATCGAGAGTGTCATCGAAACCTACAACCTCATGTCAAACAAGTACTTCACACACGCATCCCCTACCCTCTTCAATGCTGGCACACCAAACCCACAACTTTCATCTTGTTTCCTTGTTGATATGAAGGCAGACAGTATTGAGGGTATTTATGATACACTCAAGACCTGTGCCATGATCTCCAAGACTGCTGGTGGTATTGGTCTCAACATTCATCGCATTCGCGCCACTGGTTCGTACATTGCCGGCACAAATGGTACGTCAAATGGTCTTGTTCCTATGCTTCGATGCTATGACGCCACTGCTCGATATGTTGATCAAGGTGGAAACAAACGTCCAGGTGCTTTCGCTATCTACCTTGAGCCATGGCACGCAGATGTGTTCAGCTTCCTTGATCTCCGAAAGAATCACGGTAAAGAGGAGAGCCGCGCCCGCGATCTTTTCTATGCTCTATGGATCCCAGATCTGTTCATGAAGCGAGTGCAAGAGAACGCAGACTGGACATTGTTCTGTCCAAGTGAAGCACCAGGCCTCGCTGACGTCTACGGCGATGAGTTTGAGGAACTCTTTATTAAGTATGTATCCAGGCACTGCTATGAATATCTTAACTAACTTAATCAAGGTACGAGAAAGAAGGTAGAGGTCGTGAGACCATCCGCGCCCAGAAGCTTTGGTATGCCATTCTTCAGGCTCAAGTCGAGACTGGCAACCCATATATGCTCTACAAAGATGCTTGCAACCGCAAGAGCAACCAAAAGAACCTTGGCACAATCCGCAGCTCAAATCTTTGCACTGAAATCATCGAATACTCGGCGCCTGATGAGGTCGCTGTTTGCAACTTGGCGTCAATTGCTCTTCCTACCTTCGTGGATGTTGCAAATGGCGAGTATGATTTCAAGAAGCTGCATGAAATTACTCAAGTCGTGATTCGCAACTTGAACAAGATCATTGATGTCAACCACTATCCCGTCATTGAGGCTCGCAACAGCAACATGAGACATCGCCCTATTGGTGTTGGTGTTCAAGGTCTCGCAGATGCTTTCTTGGCTCTGCGTCTACCTTTCGATTCCCCAGAAGCGCGCCAACTCAACATTCAAATATTCGAGACCATCTACCACGCTGCTCTTACCTCGTCTTGCGAGATTGCCAAGCGAGATGGACCATACTCCACATACGAAGGCTCACCAGTCTCTCAAGGAATCCTTCAGTATGATATGTGGGACATCACCCCCACTGATCTCTGGGACTGGGAATCACTGAAGGCTGACATTGCTAAACATGGTATCCGCAACTCATTGCTCTGTGCACCTATGCCTACTGCATCTACATCCCAGATTCTGGGCTTCAATGAGTGCTTCGAGCCTTATACATCCAACATCTATAGTCGTCGTGTTCTTGCTGGAGAATTCCAGGTTGTGAACCCTTGGCTGTTGAAGGATCTTGTTGATATGGGTCTATGGTCTGACAACATGAAGAACCGTATCATTGCTGATGGCGGCTCCATTCAACGCATTCCAAACATCCCAGACGACCTCAAAGCTTTGTACAAGACAGTGTGGGAAATCTCGCAACGTCAAGTTATCCAAATGGCTGCCGACCGTGGTGCATTTATCGATCAGTCCCAGTCACTCAACATCCATATGAAGGAACCTACCATGGGCAAGATCACCAGCATGCATTTTGCCGGCTGGAAGCTTGGTCTCAAGACTGGCATGTACTATCTTCGTACCATGGCTGCTTCGGCACCTATCCAGTTCACTGTCGACCAAGAGGCTCTCAAGGTCGCCGACACCAATGTGGCCCGTCATCCAGGCATGAAGAAGCGTGGCTCTGCCCAGGGAACGGTCTCTGCCGTCCCACGTCCTATGTACGCATCCAAGACGCCCAATGGTGTTAATGGCACCAACGGAACTGCGAAGAATGGCACTAATGGCACCACTAACGGCACCAACGGCACTAACGGCACCAATGGCACCAACGGCCATGCCACAGACGGTGCTGCTGCCACTACTTCACCTTCCAAGGCAAAGAAGGAGGCCAGCACGCCGCTCAGCGCACCACCATTCAAGGCTGATGTTCCAGAGGGCGACTCGCCTCGCCTCGTCACTGCTGACAACCCAGATGCGCCAGTCTCTAAGGAAGAGCTGCCCACTGCCTCCCTTGATGAAAAGACACCCGCTACAAAGCAGGCTGAAGACGCAGATGAAGACCGCGAAGGCGACATCTATGCTGACGCAGCACTCGCCTGTAGCATTGAAAATCCCGAGTCCTGTGTCATGTGCAGTGGTTGAGCGATGGTAATGTTCTAAAGGGATGGTATGATGGATATGTATTAGTCAGGTGCCTGGGCTTGTACGCTCTGCTTTTTCATGTTTATGCATTAGGGCGTTTAGCGACTTGTATTTTTGCGCTTGGTTTGCTTGTTGTTGCTTGTTGTTGTTGCTTTTTGTTGCTTGTAAGAGGTTGGATTTTTCCAGTTGCCGCAAGGTACTATGTAGACTTTTCTAGTGTATAGCAGCGTAAGATGCTTTAATGATCAAGTTTTTACTGCTTTTTAACCTTTGATTGCCGCTATTGCAATATGCACTTGAGTTTTAGAATTAGAGTGCAAAAAGGTGTTGACGATTTGAAGCCTGAGGAGAATCGTTGAATTTGAAGACCAAACTCGGATTTTTTGGTTTACGCTCCCATAAGAGAATGCTATTTATTTTGCCTAGCTCTTGACATGGACATTGAATAATTTCGAAACACAATACACAATATTGGACGACTCGGGGTTGAGCCGAAGCCAGAAGGGGCGGGTGTTGAGGTGACCTGAAAAGGAAGGGACGATCCACCATTAATAAGGTGGTCGCTTCCCTGAATTGAACACGGTGCCCGGATGCCCCTCGTACCTTCCTCCTCATGAGAGTCGCTCCTGCCCGCTGTATTTTACCCCATGTCATGAGCTCGCTAGGCAACACGCTGCTTAGTAAAGCCCAGATTCGATTAGTGTATGCTATCCCCCGCACCAAATTCTGCTTTGACTGCTCAACCTCTTTAACTTTTAACACTCTGACTCCACGTCTCCAAAATTTGTCGCCCAACTTCTCCAACCTACACCAACCAAACCATCGTCAACAATTAACACTCAGCCTTGCCAGCCTTGCTCGCATTCTGTCATTCAAGATGTCTACTGTTGCCCCGGTTCGACCTGTCGCTGGACGCCGCCAGCCTCGACATCCCAGTTTACGCCCACCAAGTCTCAGAAACACTCCAGCTCCAGAAACTGCCAATTCTAATTCCAGCACCAACTACAACAACAACAGCGGCCCAAAATGTAAAGCCTGCATCAGCTCTGAAGTTAAGGAAGTCAACGGTCAGCTTGTCTGCATGGGATGTGCAGTCATTGTCAGCGATTCTATTATTGTCAACGATGTCACCTTTGGAGAAGCTCCCAATGGAGCCGCCCTTGTTCAAGGAACCACTGTCCATGCTGGCCAGCGTATGGCAAAGTCCAGCGGCACTGCCTTTAGAAGAGGTGGTCGAGCCCCTGACGAAGTCCAAGATGCCAACCTCCGAGCTGCTCGCGAAGAAATGACTCGACTAGCTGGAACTCTCATGATCACCAAATTTGTTGACCGCGCTCTTCACATCTACCAACTCGCAAGAATGCATATCCGCAAACCTCTCCTTGAAAGTGTAGCTGTCTGTCTCTACATCGTTTGTCGAGAGAGAAATGAGCCAGTACTTCTCATTGACATTGCCGAAAAAATCAAGCAAAATGTCTATGAACTTGGTGCCACCTACAAAAGATTTGTCAGAGATGTCTCCATGGAAGAAAACGTGAAAAAGACGCAGTCCCTTGAAATCGAAGCCATCATTCATCGACTTGCTGCACGTATGGAGTTTGCTGGTGACACCAAAAAAGTCGCTACCGATGCTGTCAAAATTGTCTCCCGCTGGAATCGTGATTGGATCGTTACTGGACGACAGCCAGCTGGTTACATTGGCGCTGCTTTAGTTCTTGCTGCCCGTATGAACAACTATGCTCGAACCGTCCGCGAAGTTGTCTTCACTGTCAAAGCTGGCGAAGCTACTGTTCTGAAGCGATTGGCTGAATTTCGAAAAACCAAAGCTGGCAACATGACTGTCAAATCCTTTCGTGAAGTTGGTCATCGCCTCAAGGTTGGAGGTGCCTTGCCCCCTGCTGTTTACCAGGCAGCGGAGAAATCCAAGCGTAGACAACGCAAGGAAAACGTGCGACGCAGCAGAAGTCCAGGTGCAAGCTCAAGCGCGAGCCAGACCCCACAGCCTGAAGACCGACCATCACCAGAGAGACGTGTTGATAATGAAGGATTTGCCATTCCTGAAGTTCCCAACTCTCGAACAAAACGACCGCGCGCCGTTGACTCACCAGCAACTACAGACATCCAGTCTAATCAAAATGAAGAAGACGAATCTGCTAGACCATCCAAAAGACAGCGAACTGCCCCAACACCATCCACGAGAGCAACACGATCTTCATCGAAGACTGCAGCCCCATCATCATCTGCTCCGACATCATCAAATCCTGCAGCTTCTTCATCATCCGCCACAACACCATCAAGCACAGCTCATACCGACTCCACACCCACTGAGACTACCGCTATTAGAGCACCTCGAGTCTCAGCACTCAGTCGAAAACGCAAGGCACTCAGTCAATTACCTACACCCGATCCATCTCAAGGCTCTGGCCGAAGCACGCCAAGCACCGCTTCATCGAAACCACCAGCTAAGCGTGGACGTCCTCGCAAAAACCAATCCCAACAAAGCGGCTCTACTTCAGGCTCCCCCATCGATCTCACATCAGTTCTTGACGGACCTATTGATCTGACAGCATTGGCAGAAAGCGCTCTAGCTGATGACGAAGATTTCCTTCCCAGAAAGCGAAGAGCAACCAAAAAGTTTGTCCCAGCAAAGATATTCGTCCCCACCGAAGAAGATCTTCTAGCCGAGGATGAGCTTGCCGCGGAAATCAATAGAATTGTGGAACACGAAGTGTCTCTTGACGACGAGGGGTACTATGAAATAACCCGAGTCCGCTCAAGAGCAATTGCCGCCATCGAGCGCGCCAAAGTCGTCGCAAAATCCAAAAATGGCACCCATGATTCTCACCTTGACGACGAGGAAATCGCCGACGACGAGTTCGACGATGACCCAGTAGTCAAGTACGCGCTCTTCACACCCGAAGAGCGGGGTGCCAAGGAAGTGGTGTGGATCACCAACAACCACGACTGGATGCGGAAGCAGCAAGAGATCATGCTGAACCGCCAGATGGATGCGGCGTGTGAGAAGAAGCGCAAGCCGCGCACCACCAAAAAGGCAGCCGAGCATTCGCCGGCTAGCACCGCGGCCGAAGCCGTGCAGCGAGTGATAGGTGCCAAAAAGGGAGGACGCACCCCTTTTTCTAGGCACCTAGACTACTCAAAGCTGCACGTCATCTACGGCATCGGCCCGGTGCAGCCTGAGGTGGTGGCGGCTGAGGGGGACGCCCCTGGCGCGGAGGTGGAGGAGGAGGAGGAGGAGGAGGAGTTGATCGAGGTTGAGGAGGAGGGTGATGCTGGGGTGGCGCCTGGCGGATCCTTCCTGCCTCAGGGGGATAGTGAGGAGGAGGAAGAGGAGGAGTTGGTGGAGGAGGATTGGGACAGTGAGGCGGATGGGCCGCGGCCTGTGTATGTGTCGGACGAGGAGGAAGAAGAGGAGCTGGATTACGATGCAATTGCATTGAATCCAGAGTACTTCTCCGACGGATATTAATGTACTGTTGACCCCATTGGGCGTTGTTCTCCTGCCTTTGTGGTGAGATCACCCTTCGGGGTTGATGCTCCTACTTTGGTGGTTGAGCACACGCCCAGTGGGTAATACCGATTTGTTTGTATAACTTCCTGTATTTGTAGTACCAGCTTCACGGAATACTAATACTGAGCTCAAATTTGTCCATTCTGATGTGCTGGGTGGGTATCTTCGTCGTTGTATACATGTCAATCGTAAAAGCCGTGATAGTCGTCATTTTATCCAATCTTTCCTCCCAAATATAACAATCGCTGCCAAACCGGTAAGTAAATCAGGCTGTTCAGCCTCTGGACAAGATAGCTGGCAAACGCTTCCATCAACATCGCTGGTGCCACGTACTACACTTTATGGTCGAGTACGTTCCTACTCATCGTCTTTGATGGTAACATGCCAGCTATCCGTCCACCATCGCGTGCTTGTAAAAATAAACGTATATCAATCCATGCGAGCCTCCTTGATCGCGCGTATAAAACTGTCACAGTCATCTCGACTGTCAAAATCAATCACAAACCGCCCACTCCGTCCCAGTGTTGGTATATATCCATCCACAAAAATATGTTGGTCAAGCCTCTTGAGCTCCAATTGAGTCCCACCCACTCGCCTTACCCATCCAGTCTCGTGCACTTCGCGAGCCACAAAGGCCGTCCACAGCGGCACATGCATCTTCGGCCCACGTAGTGGCCGCGCTTCAAACCGCAGTCCACCTGAGAGGGTATCGCGGAACAACCGTAATGCATGGCGCCGTGAGGGTGGATAGACGGTGATGCCGCCGAACAGGAGCTTCTCTTCGCGCGCATTGGTGTGAAAGTAATCGTCGTGTAGACCTTCGGGTGCCATCACGGCATCTTGGTTCTTGAGCGCTGCGAAAGTGCTGTATGCGAGGACGAGGCGCTCGTAGTCGGCGAAGTTGAGGGATGCCCAGATCTCATACTTGCGTTGCTGCCGGTCCATGCGGTACAAGTCGAGGGTCGCGGCATCGCGGGTGAGTTTGAGTGCTGTTAGGGGGATACAGAAGAACAGTAAGGCGCCTGCTGAGTCACGCTTGAGCAGTAGGATGCGGGCGCGGGCGTCAGCGGATCGGCAATAGAAGCGGGCTTCCATGTCATCGGCTTCAAAGGCGATGCGGCTTACTTGGCTGTAGTTGTCTTCAGCGAGACGATCGAGGGCGCTGGGCATAGGGCGGCCGTAGACGATGCTTTGGCGACGCAGGGCGGCGGGAAAGGGGGTGGAGTCGTGGCGGCCAGTGAAGACGAAAGAGGCCCAGTGGTTGCTGGCAGAGTTCATGGAGCCGCTGGTGTGGGTGGACCAGGAAGCAGTGGAGATGGTTGGCGAGCTGGGTCCGTATTGACGCATATCGAGCGAGCCTGGAAATGGAAATGATGGTGCAGGCGGTCCGCCTGGCCAGGCTGGTGGCATCGGTGGAAACGACACGTGTGGTGAGATGGGAGAGGAGGTATCTGTCATTCGTGAGAAGGGACTATTGAGTCTCTGCGTGGACAAAATAAATGAGCCGTTTCAACAACTAACCCCCATCGATTGCGATGGCTGCCATAACACTTCTTAAAGAGTGACTGCTTTGATTACCATGGTCTTGGTTAATTCGATATGAATTTTACGACGCTGATAGGAATTAAAGTAATCAATCTTGAAGAAAAGCTTTGGCAGTCATCGTAATCGATGGGAGTGGTCGTCGAAACGGCTCATTTATTTTGTCCCTCGAGAGTGAGTTTAGGATTACACGCCGTACCACTTGGATAGCCAGGTTCACTAGGCTGCTGGCTTTGTAGAAGTCTAGTAATCTTTTGACGGTGTCTGCCCAGTGATTTTGGTTCGACTGTTTCTCTATGATGTATAAGTATCCTCTTGTGGGGGTTACCATAGAAGGTGCTTCTGATCGAGTGCTGTGGCCACCATCGAGTGCTGTGGCCACCATCGAGTGCTGTGGCCACCATCGAGTGCGATTGGTGGTTTACGGTTTCACGCTGAAAAGACCAAATGGTCTTTTCAGAGCGTTTGATGAATGTGCTGGAAGGCGCGAGGGGTTTTATGATGAGGGGGTGGACGAAGGAGTATAGACTGAGTACATACCCTCGAACGTTTTCGAGCATGGCCTTGAGAAAGAGATTGTATAATTCCAACCTTGGCCATAAACCACCACCAACAGTCTCATCCATCTCCATTGAAAAGTTGTTCCATATATGTGAATAGGCTATTTCGCCATTAAGCTTGGTTAATTTGGTCTCTCCAAACATATTTTGCACTCGTCCAAGAGTCAGGTTCATGCTTTCAAGAAAGATGCGAATATCCTTTTCAATTGGAGTTGGCAGGCGTTTATACTGAACAGCATCAAGCCGCAGTTCTCCGAGACCTCTTGCGAGAGAGAGAAGTTCATGGATTGACTCGTAGATGCCAGCATCGCGTTGAGGAATGTTATCAAGAAAGAGCTGAAGTCCGGAGCATACATCTTCAGCGGATTGCGCAGTCCGCCCAATTGCACGCTCCATGGCGGCTGAAAAGAAAGAAATTAAAATGGTTGGATCATAGAAGACGGAAAGCGCGGAGAGGGAATATCAAAGCGAAGCCGGCATTCTTGGTGGAGCAGATAGCTTTAAGACCAAGAGAGCTTAGCTATCAATCTGGTGACCTGGTGCTGTTTGAGTACATCAGGATACTTTTGTGGCCACGAGCAGAGATTTCCCAGGAATCTGAAGATACAGGCAAAGGACGCAAAGGATGGGTTTATTTGAAACGGATCTGACCAAGTGATAATTGCCCCTATTTCTGGTCTAATACCGGGAGCTAGTGGCGCTCCAGAATGCTTTGAAAGCCAGTAATCCTACGGGCTCGTTGACAATTTCTGCTGGACAGGTCCTCGAAAGGCTTTCAAGTTGTGAAATCTTTGTCAAAAGCCTCTGGATTTCCATGTTGATAACCCTAGGCTCGTATGTATGCCGATTGACGTGTCCGACCAGGTTTATCGACTCCAATCACACAACGCGATCGGGTAAATGGTGCTGCACGAATGAAGCCGTGCATGCAAACTGACCGGTCAATTCTCCCAAGCTCTTTAATTATCAGCACGCATTGTTTTCGACACCGAGATTCTGGCCTAATCTTGCTTCTGAATTTCTCATAATTGCCTTTGTCGTCAGAATGGGAGTAGTTGTCAAATCGATGGTCCTTCGTGACTGCGGTTGGGCTTATCGCGTCCACGAACATCGCATGTACTCATGCGGAGGGCATGCTGCTCGACGGATGTAGAGTTGTGTACATTATATGAGACCAGTTGTCTCGAGATATGGTGCCGCTCGACTCGCTGTCTACTGTTAGAGTCCGTGATCCTTGCGGACAAGTCGAAGACTTACAGAAATTAGGGGGTTTCTGATAGCACTAGCAGAAGTGCAAGTAGACTGGGTATCCCTCATCAAACGCGGATATTTGACCCTATTCCGGGCTTTTAGACAATCCTCGGAATTGCCAGTCGCTTTGAGAGACAACAAGATGTTTGAAATGCTGCAAGAGGGGCAAACTCTGAAAGTCATGGTGATCGTCTGAAAAGGAAAAGACACAAAAGACAAGAAGTAAGAACTGAGCATATATATATCGGGCTGAGGAGTCATTGGCCCCAACCTGACGGTATTCCATTGGGCTTGGGGCGCAAAAATACGATGCTTCGCCTCATTTGTCTACACCATACAATATGAGGCTATTCAACCAAACGCTTGTTAAGTCAAAGGTCAAGTTCTTGATAGGCAACCGCACAATTTGATTAGCAGCTACCAGCAAAGTTGGAAAACATCTTTTTGACTGCAACACAACCTGTTCGGGAAGATGCGTGAGCCGCCTTAGTCTTGGAGAAAGATATGATACTTTAAAGCTCTCGTGGTTAGGTGGTTAGGTACCTCCGTAGTGTGGCGCAGTCAACACTGTCAAAAAGCAATATCCTTACCATACATAACCTCTTAACGGCATGGCAAAATAATTGGCGTACCCCTGTCAGCTCTGATGGTACCTAGACGCTACGCTTAGTGATTGAGTGCTATATTTGCCATAACCGGCGTTTAGACTAGGGATCTTTATTAGATACGATGGGAATTGAAGCACCTTTTGGTTAGCAGCGCTGGTGGTAGCCATCAGAGTTGATGGGAGTACGCCTGCCATGCCGTTGCCTCTTAGCTTTCAGGCAGACAGATCTTATTTGAACCTCGGAGAGCAACATTGCCACGCGATCAGCTATGAACTATCATTGTCTTTTCGTCTGAGCTTTTTCTAAATATCAACTGCGAGCTGTCTCAAATCCACCCTATCGCCAGATCGCTCGAGCGACCTACCCAACGTACCAAGCCGAATAAGAACAAGAGTTTGGCCTAGACTCTAGTGATAATACTGGAAAGAAATATAGCCCGACTCCAGAGCAAACACGCTTAACTCCTATCCCTCCAACAAATCTCAAGTCGTTATCGTTTTAAGCCAGCTCAGCCCAGCAAGCGTAGAATTCGACCAGGCGTCAGCATCGAGGATCGCTGCCATGGATTGGGAAGATGGAGAAAGTTATAGGAATGCTGTCGGTGCTTCTTTTTGCTCTAAATGCCAGGAACTACTCTCACAGAAGTCATCCGGATATAAATCGCGCGATTCGCAACTTTGGAGGGCACTAATGGAATCAAACACTTCCACCGACATTCTTCCCAAGTGTCCAGATAGGTTTAGGTTCTTCCGACGCAGGACTAGCAATCGAATCAAAGTGTGTGATATGATAAAGAACTGCTTGGAGAAATTGTATCTGGCAACGAAGTGGTAGAATAGATAGCGCGCTCCCCATCAGCCTCGTTGGTTGGCATATGTTACAATTTATCATCGAGTGCTTTATTTGCCAAAGACCGTCTTGACTTTTCAGCCCTTTATTGAATACCATGGGAAACAAAGCATGTTCTCTCTAACAGTTAGTAGCGTTCACGGGAGCCATCGCCGTTGATGGGACCGCGCCGGTTGTTTTGCCGTGCCGTTGTCTGGTTATAGCCATCTCTTGCTCTAGTGCTTCACTGACCAACGTATAGTTTGGCCAAACTGCTTCAGGAGCGAAAACCCGATGACTACCTGGCCGGACACTGGAAAAGACATCTCAAAGAATCTCTCAGCTGAGCACCATTGTCAAAAATATTGATATCTCTAAATTGAACCACCTGTATGAGCCTCTGTTGGAACTTCAGCTGGAACCTCTGTTGGAGTCTCTGCTGGCGCTTCTTTCGGTAGCTCTACCGGAGAGTCTGTTGGAGCCACGGTGTGAGCAGCATTTTCCGCATCCGCGTTATCCCTCAATGCATTCACGCTGACGATTCGCGAATTATCTTCAGCCATTTCAACAGCATGGTCCCTAAAATCACTCAAGCTCAGACCCTTCAAGTCATCGCCAAGTTTCTCCACGGCCTCTCGTACACGACGTAGCACGCCGAATAGTGGACAGCCTTGATTACGTGCACAATTACTAGTTTTGTCATCCTTCAATCGATCGAAGTCGTGGACAAGCTTAGAAAACGAATCTTCCCTGAAGCGCACTAATTTGGGCCACAAGTTAACCTTTCGGATGGCTTGAAAGTAGAGAGAAACTCGAACGTCCTTTGTGCAGTGGCCAGGAATCACGTCCGAGTTGTCGCAAGTTTGGCATTTCGTCGCATCACCTTCAACTTGTCTGCCACATTTGCGACATAGCTTGACCAGCGTATCATACACGTAAGTGTTCTCTTCAAGGAGCTCTACACCGAGATGGAGTGTTTCAAGTAATTTCTCAGATGAGTCTCGAATCTGCTTGCGAATTGCAACTGACAGTCATTAGTGATAAACATGGCAATCATAATTATAGATTTACCTGGTATGGAACTGGGGACTGGATAACGATTCCTCAGCCGTTCCCAGCGACTCAGAAAATCCGCCGGCATTGATTTCATAGCTCTCAATGTTAATTGTTCGAATTTGCTCTCATCTTCCAAATACCAGGCAACAGTGGTTAAGTCTGCAATGTCTTTGTTCGAAAGAGCGGGAAGCTCCAAGGCGGCGCAGAGACGTTCGGTGATCCATTGCTTGATGCCCGGCACGAATACGTCGCGATTCCGAGCCTCGATGTAAACTTCCAGAAGCAGGCATGGAACAGGTTTGTGGCTCAACTCCTCCAAGTTAAGACCAATGTGACGATGAAGGAGCCAGAATATGCAACCCATGGCAGCCACGTTGCTGTTTGGAATGGTGATCATTGGAAGGTTATTTCGTAGTGCTCGCTGACCGGTGACGGAACTGTGCTCGGAGATCATGGCTTTGAAATCATCAGATGCGGTGGAAAGAACCTGTGCTGATACAAGATAGTGAGCTGGCTCATCGGAGCCATCTCGCTGTTCAACTCTCACATAAAGGTCTCCGTTTGGATCTGCCTTCCCCTCGGACTGCAAAATAGTTAGTAAGTGACAAAGTGATTCAAATGAAACAGAGGATGCAATCCTACCATTGCTTTTGGTTCATCAGCAGAAGACATCTTGCTTGATAATGAGATGATGAGTGAAGCATGGAGACTCAAGAAGACCACTTGCGTGCTTAAGTATCTAACTATTCTATTATTTGCTACATGCTGTCGATTGCTGTGAACTCGAATGCTTTTCCAAATAGCAAAGAAGCCAAGGGTATTCTGAGCTTACAACAATTCTACAGTTCAATCTCTTTGTGTTAAAACGTGTGATTTGACAACATCAAAATCTGGCTACTTGTGACCAAAATAAGACAATGACATGGAGAGGTACTCTAGCCAAGCGGTGGACAAATAGCTGGCAGACATCTCCGGTCAAGTTCTAACCGCGAAAGAAGGCAAATTCAGCGCATCCTCCACATGGTCGACAGTCGTGTTGATGAGAAAGATGAGACTTGATTTGACATCAGAGAATATGGTAAACATCAAGATTGATGGGAGCGCGCGACTTATTTTGCGACGGGTCGGTACCATGACCATATCATTTCAGACACTACGCCTCTTCCCTATCATTTGTTCGCCCTCTTCTGTCACCCCTACCCTTCTTTCCAAATCCACCCGGAGGTCCACCAGAGCCTTTACCAATGCCACCTCTCTTCTTCCCCTTCTCCTGAGCCTGTCGCAGCTGCTTCTTTGCGGCAATTTGTGCCTCACCAACTGACCCCGCGAGAACCATCATTTCATCTTGAGGCACGTCCATCGGCGGTTTTTGAGTTTGAGCAGTATCACTGGTCTTTGCCAACGCCGCCTCAATCCGCAGCCACAGCTCCGCATCGTACTGTGTAACCATACTGACCGCTCGTCCAGTACGTCCAGCACGTGCAGTACGGCCGACGCGGTGGATATAAGTCTTGTCATCGTCCGGTAAGTCGTAGTTCACAACAAGATCGACGGCTGGGATATCAAGACCACGAGAGGCGACGTCGGTGGCGATCAGAATATTGCGCCCACCAGTGGTGAATTTGGAGAGAGAAAGGTTTCGTGCGCTTTGGGGGAGGTCGCCGTGGATTGGAATAGCGCTGAAGTTGAGAACGCGGAGAAGATACGCGAGTTCTTGGGTCTTGTTGATAGTGCGACAGAATATGATCGTTTTGGCACCTGGATATTTGTCCTTGAGTAGAAATGCAAGCAACAGGTCCTTCTGGACTACAGGGATGAGTACCCATTCTTGATGTAAGCCAGATACGGTGGTGTTGGCAGAGGCAGAGACACGAACAGGGTCGCGGAGTGAGGCCCGTTGGAGAGATCCAATATGCTTGGACATGGTGGCGGAAAAGAGAAATGTGCGACGCTCGTGTGGAAGTTCTTTGAGGATTTTGTTGATGGCATCGCTGAAGTTCAAATCGAGCAATCGATCAGCCTCGTCAAAAACCAGGAATTTGAGGTTACGAAGGTGGAAGCCTTTGGTATTCTCCAAGTGGTCGAGTAGACGTCCTGGAGTTGCGACAATTATATGTGGGCTCTTTTGTAACGCTTTCGCTTGATCTATGGTTGGACTTCCGCCAGTGATTTCCGTACACCGAACGTTTATTATTGATCCTATACCTTCAATGTGCTTTCGAATCTGACTTGCAAGTTCTCGAGTTGGTGCTAGGACCAAACCAAATAAGGGAGAGGGATTTTCCATCAAGGCTAGAAGTTCATTAGTCAAAGACTTCAACTTTGAATTACTCGGTCTAACCTTGGAGCATTGGCAGCGCAAAAGCTGCTGTTTTTCCAGAGCCTGTTTCTGCCAATCCAATAACATCTCGTCCTGCAAGCGCATGTGGTATTGCTTGTACTTGAATCGGGCGTGGAGAGGTGAACCCAAGTTTTTCGCAAGCGTCACACAACTCCGGTATGATTCCCAGATCTCTGAATGTCTTCAATGTATTCGTATCGGCTGTGGTAGTGTGTGATTCTGTCGCATTGTCTGTGTCTATTGGGGTACGCTTTTTGCTGGGCGGCTCGTCGTTGGCGGGAGTGGGTTTGAGAGACTCATTCAGCTTCCGTTTCTTCGATAGTTGAGCCATGGCTGTGACTGTGTTACTGATGGAAGCCTTGCGTAAGTGAGGTTGCGGTGGACAAGCAAAATGATTTTTGTCAAAAAAAAAAACAAGACGGGAAGGGAAGGGAACTTGGTGTGATCTTATCTTATCGGCATTGCCCCACCTGATCTCAGCCTTGTCTTCAGCCTTTTCCAAGATTGCACGGCACGAAGACGAATGTTAGATTGCGCCAAAGGTAGAATACAGTAGTCCCTGAAAGTACTGGTATAGTCAAACACTTTGAATGCAGTGATAATGATTGTAGTAGCTCCCACCTCATTGGCTGAACATGGGCTCAAATTACGATGATGCTGCCAATTCCGCCAACCACCCTGTTCTTGAGCTGGGAATTTCAAAGCACCATTCATGGAAATGAATATGGATGTCACAGTGAGCAACTTGGGAACTATCAAGGTGATAACATGCAGAAAACATAATGCATTTCGTTTTATCGTTCTATGAAACGTCAAGTTAAGATTATGAATCGATGGTACTAGCCAGTCAATTTTAAGATTTGAAAACTGTGACTGTCTGGTCCACAGGAATCTTATCGGGTCTAGCTGGGTGATCTCCAGTGGGAGCTCCAAAGTTCATGTTGGCCTTCAGACTCCAGTCTGCAGAGATATTCCACTCTTTACGAATGGCTTCCTCGACCGGTGGGATTGCGGACATATGTTGAAGATTAGCACCAAGTCCTTCGAGCTCGAGAGCAGTCCAGATTTGTATCTGAGCCATGGCATCGGCGTGCTCACTCCATTGAGGGAACATGTGTGCAGAGGCTTGGTGAGTCTCGCCTGACTTTTTGACGACGGTATTGTCTTCCCAAAACAGGACCTAAAAGAACGCGGTCAGTAAGAGCTAAAAGCTTCCGGAGTATTTGATTAGTGGAGCTTACACTTCCATAGGCGCCTGTGACGAGTCAGTATTTGGCAAGATTGGTAGTAAGGAGTATTTGCTTGCCCTTGAACATTTGGAAACGTCCCTCCATGGCCTTGCCCATTTCTTCTCCAGCATGCTGGGTGATGATGGGAGTAGCTATTTCACTAATCATATCCCAAAGCTTCTTGTGTGGAGCTCCAAGGAGGACGGTGAAGCGGCCAGGTTGAGTGTTGTAGCTACTAGGTGAGGTGAGAGCGACCTCTTTGATAATCTCGACAATTCGATCATCGGAGACGTCGACCTTGTCGCTCAGTGGATAGACAGAGCGGCGATATTTGATAGCTGTGAGGTAGTCGTTGGTGGAGATTTTGGCGGCCATTGTGAGGTCTGATATTGGAATTGAAACCAGTTGATGTTGCTCGACTGTTTAAGGTAGTAGTTGCAATACTCTAAGAAGAGAATTTAGATTGTTGTGGAACTTGCGGTGGGGTTGAGTGATGGTGGGACAAAATTGAATTGCGATGGAGATAGCTCTTCTTATACAGCTCCCACTGCAGGAGCTTTGTGAGCTGGCCCTCGTCCCTCGAAACGACCCAGGTTAGCCTGCTTTGTTTAGACGAGGTTTGTCAGTAAGCAATAGCTAACCACTCTCTAAACACAGAGCGTCTATTGTAGAAAAAGAGCATGCTGAGTGGTTTCAAGGCACAGGAACGGTACAGCACTACCGTACAGCATCAAATCCGGCCTCAGTCAGCCCCCGCACCCTCTCATACATAAGGTACCACACAATGCACATACAAGCAGGGACACTTATCAGTCTGGTAAACTCGGATCGGGAGCGGGAACGAGTACATCCCGGTTGATTTCTCAGCCTTTGGTATCGAGTGAAGTGGCAGCTTCAAAGCTTGAAATAGTCAGCATGCAACTGGTCGGATTTACATATCGCGGAACAACCTCCGCTCACCGGAACTTTCCGTCCAGCGTAGACCAGGGCCAGGCATGTACAACAGATCTACGCAGTATGAAGGTCAATTGGTCCGCGCCAAATATCTCACTTTTGAATAAAGCAAGTCCTTGATCAAGAAGCAATGAAAACAAAGATACACCAAAAAAACTCATCGACTTTGAAATTGAAAAGTAGGTTCCAACAGGAACACGTGCGAGTAATCCGCACATAAGGTACGAGCACGTTCAGCGACACGCGGTGACGCGACTGCACTGTGGTGTGACAGTGTCGTTACACGAAGCATGGCCAGTCAAAACGACCATCGTCAAATCCAATGGCGTCCATTCCCCAATTGAGCTACGACATATACCAACACATTATACAAGCAGTTGCCGATAACTCCATCGAGATTGGACGCGACCAAATAACCACCCGTACTCTGCTATCATGCGCTTTAGTAGACCGTAGCTGGCATCGTCTCACCCAGCCTATCATCAACCAAACTATTGTCATCAATGAAGAAGCAGAAGTCTCTAGTCGAGTCTTGCACCGCCCAGTCGATCGGCTAAAATATCTCCGCAAGCTGGTCGTCGCCGAGCATTCAAGGCCATACTATGTGGTCGATTTACTGGCCATCTTTCGAGCACTGCCAGCTTGTGAGCAGTTGCGCTCTTTGATTTGCTATGAACGTGGACAACTTAGAGACCGGTCGTATGCTGCGGATCTGAGTTTGCTCGGCACAGTTCGCGCACCGATTGAGCCTCTGTCATCTCAGTTTGCTGGATTACAAGTAAGTAACATACTGTATTCATAAAGGCAGAAATGATGTATCTGTTAGCTATCGCTGTTCTTTGTAGCTTGCCATACATCTTGTCCACCAGTTATGACGTCCAGTTGCAAATACACGACTCATACTAAAAGGATCCAGGCAGCCATCCTTGGTGATGTTCCAGGTGCCGCATCTTGGGTTCCTCTTTTCATGGTTACTCCCAATCTCCAATATCTGACATTATATCAAGTTGGCTGGACTGGAGATGGCTCTTACGCGGGTTCGCCCATGTATCTTCCGACAGAACCTCCACCTTTCCGCCTAAAACAATTGGAGATATACAGTTCTCATATTCGAGAACTACCCCTAAGATGGCTGATTTCTGGTGGCTCATCTACCATTCTGGAGCATCTCGAAGTCCTCATACCACAAGCCGAGTGGGACACCTTCAACTTGATATCGAAACTCCGGACCGAAGGGCTCTTGTCCAAGGTGACATGCCTAAGCTACACTTCAAGATCAAGTAACGGAGGTGCGAAAAAGCACTTCGCCAAGAATACAACTGCGCCGCTGGCTCTCTGGAGTGGCATAAAGCATATCTACATGGACGGAGGAGACATCCCAACACGAGCTGCCATTCTCCATGGCATTTCTCAACTTACACCTCCGCCTTTGATTGAAATGCCTGTCAAAAGCATGAGATTGGAAGAATTCAAAGGATTGTTTCGATTGCGAAAGAATAAGCTGCAGCCTGGAACGAAAGTTCGTTTACTAGTCAAACGACCTTCAACTTCTCACCGAGATGACAGGGGCAGAGGCTGGGACTACGACATTGAAAGCTATTGGCAGAGTGAAGATGTACAGGAAATGGCCTTTGAACTCGCCGAGAAGCACGGAATAGACCTAGAGCTTGTTCAAAAGTCTTTATGGTATTGAGCTAGACATCAATTGTATGCACGTGCAGTGTCATCAACCAGGGCTTTCTATCGCAAAGACCAACATTCCCGAACCTCTTAGTGGTGACTTACCGGCCATCAGACTAGAAGCATACACCCGCCCAGAACTCGGCATGCCATCCACCAAATCCGATACCGTTTATCGAATCGATTTCAATCGTCTCGAGTTCAAACATACCGGCGTTCTCAAACCCAATGAGGAGCCAAATGAACAATGATATCCCGAGTATCCGGACCACCAACCAATGCCACACCACTAACCACGCCCATCGAACCTATATCCCTCGTCAGCATCACTTCCCACCCATCATCCTTTCTCATGACTTACCGCCTCGGCTTCCACACATGCCGATAATCTGATCCAACGTCTTGGCTACCTTCTCACAGTCTGTGTGGATTACCTGCGGCTTCTCTTTGCCCTCGAAGAAAGTACGGCCGGAAATGTAGGCGCTGCCCCAGACGCAGAACTGGGACTGCTCATCGACGACACAGGTGCCGCGGCCGGCGATGAGGCCGGAACAGATGCGTGCGTCGCCGAGGTTGATGTTGCCTGTGTTGCAGCGGGCAGTGTAGATATTGGTGGCGAGGATGGTTGAATTGATGGAAGGAGATTCTGGGCGGGTTAGATGGTGGTGAGATGAGAGGGTAGGAGGAGACATACCCAAGGAAGCGGTGGTGGGTGGGATGGCGCTTGCCATGGCGCAGGCTGCGAAGAGAGCGGTCAGGACTGTAGTGAGCTTCATTTCCGATTGTTGATCGTCTTTTGGCTTGATGTTCGGTTTGGTGATCTTATTGACTGCCAGTGTGTAGGGTGCTAATGAAGAGAATGCCGGTATGGTGAAGACATGCTTTTATGCGCTTCTTCTTTCAACAACATGGAAGGCGTCAGTATTCGGCTCAAGCCGTGACTGGAGGCGCGTGATCGCACTTTACTAATTTCAGTCACCGGCGCCGTTCACTAGAGGCCTCAAAGGCTCTGGCAATTTTGGATATCCTCACCTGGAAAGGGAGAGCGAGCCTTCCGATTCGGGGATCAGGAGAAAAGGCACTGTAGACGGAAGGAGCGCTCAAGCGATATATCGTCTGAATGTGTTAAAATTCATCTATCAGAAGGTCTGGTCCAAGTCGCAGCGCTGCAGCGCAAGAGCTGTTGATAGCCATCGTACAAAATACTACAAAGCAAATCAGAAGTATCACGTCTTTCTCATTCTTCCATCAAATTCCCGCCTCCTCTCTCCTTTCAGCTGCCTTCTGCCTTGCCTCCTCCTCCAAGATCTCTCGTGTCCTCGTGGCTTCCTCACCCAAGCCTTTGACACCTTTGACACGTTGACGCTCCTCGTACAAGGCCCTACTCTGCAAAATACGCTCGACAATTTCGCCCGCGTTTACGTGCGAGAAGTCATGAGTAGATACCTCTATGAAGATTCCAAGTGATTTAGCAGCCGAATAAGGGTCCTGGATGAACGGCATGAATGAGGTGGGTCCATGATAGACAGCCGCTGGGAGGCCGTAGGGAATTGCTTTGAGGTAGGATGCAGTGGGCACGAATGGTGCGGAGAATATTACGGCGTGGATGTACTAAAGAAAGTGTTAGACTGAATCTCATTTGGGGCCTCCAGTCTAGATATACCTTGCATTGTAGAGCACAGAGACCGCGCTCAAAGATGTTCATGATGGGATAGTTAACCCCTTTGAAGTGATTGATCACTGCGTCGTCATGAACTCCAGCAACAACATAAGCTGGGCCGTAATCCTCTCCTGCATCTTTCAGTCGCGCTGCTTTGGCTTCTTCGGTGTACCAGCCTGTTTTCTTCGCTTTCTCTTCTTCCATCTCGATTACTTTGACCAGGAATGCGATATGACCCGATGAAAATAAATCGAAGCCGCCATCAACATATACCACCCTCTGATCTTTGCGAGATTCTTTTCCGGCCGTCATCAATTTGAATGTACCACTATCGTCCGGTACTTCACCCTGCTTGCGGAAGTAATTTCGATCCGTGGGGGTCCAGCTCCAGACTTGGGATGACGGATTGAACCCAGTCGCATCTGAAGCATAATCTTTGATTCTTTGCGTCATTTCTTCGCCTCGAACCTGGCGCTCTGTATCTCCACCATCTCCTTCCTGTCCCGCAAGAACTGATTCCAGAGAGTTGATAAAGTGAGATCGTGTACATAGCAGCATTCGGCCAACGAGATCTGTGGTGGAGATTCCAGGTGTTCGTTTGAAAACTTTGAAGCGGTCGGCCTTTTTCACAAAACGATAGCAGTCTTCTCCGCTGCTGTCTGATGTAATATCGTCGCCATGGCCAACATACTGACAGCCGTAGTGCGAAACCCATCGAAGTGAAGTAACGTATGGCGCATGGGGAACTGCTTTGGTAACCCAGCGACATGCTTCTACCGAGGAAATACTGATGAAGTTAGAGAAGACTTGTAAGCTGCTAGATTGACGACTTACCGCTCAGGAAGGGTCATCACTGTTGGACCCTTGTTGTCCAAAATATCTTCGTCTGAGTGAATGCCAACTAAAAGCTCCTTTCCGAGCTTCCGTGCCTGGAGAGATGCTCCAGCGTGACCTGATAGCCGTTAGACATGGCGCTTACGACTTCTCAACCATGACTGACCGTGATGGGCAAAGTCGAAGCATCCATCTATCCAGATTCTATCTTCTGAGACAGCTATGTCTTCTTGCGGATCAACAGGCCACTCGCCTGGCTTCGGTATCCAACATTCCTGGAAGACAAAGTTAGAAATATCTTTAGTCTCAAGCCAGAAGTATTTACATGATCTTCAGCCATTTCGCTGTGGTTGTGAGAGGACTGAAATGATGTATGATGTTTTCTAGAGGCGGGATACGTTATGGCGAATCTCCCAGCCAGATGATTGTTATGGCCTTTGTTTCGAAGATATGTTGTTCATGCTACGGCAAATGAGCCGCAATCCTAATTTGGGCCTCTAGCAACTGCTTTCTGAGATTAGAAAGGAGCTCTTGGTTGTTTGTCGCCACGACTCCCGAGACCTTGACTTGTTCCTTCCGGTCGCTTGAAACAGCCTAGCTATATCTCTTGTCCAGACTTTCCAGAAACGAAAAGCGTAAAAATTATGTATGGTGGTTGGAGACAATACAGACGTCGTATAAAAAGTGATTGGCCTGATAGGTACCGACCGGTAGCGGTGGTGGGGTACATAAATCTAGGGGAGGGGCAAAGTACTTATCCAGACACGCAAACACGCCAGAGTCTATAAAATATCCCCTTTCTCAGTATTCTACGTTGTCGGTTTTCTTTAACATTTTGATTTTAGCGTTGCTCAACTCTCCGGGGGTTTGCGACGCGCTCGACGCAATGCGTGGTTTGGCTGCATTCGGCGGTAGCCACAGCACTCATTTTCAATCGCTTTCTATGGGCGCCATCGAATGCGATGGGAGGTATGGTGTTTTTGTGACGTTGCTATGATGTCTTTCTCCTCGATTAACGGGTTGCTCTGAGAAGGTGATCCTGATATAAAAACTCAACTCTGCAGGATGTAAGAGTAGAGTAAGAAACAGAACTGGGTGCCCTTCTTCGGAGCAACTCAGCTCTTGCATCGACTCATCTACATTTCGCTATTCGACGAGCTGACAGGAAAGTGATGGATTCTCGAAATTTACTGCGTCAATTAATGCTGTCACACTAAGATGGTGATGCGACGGGGCAGTAGAATACGTTGAGTAGACTTCGCATTGGAGAGGGTCGGCAGCCAAATTCCTAGGATTTTGACTCCACTTTTACTGCGGATTTTGACTGGCGATCTACGCTGGAATTAGCCTAGCCCCTAACATCTTCCGATATCAAACTGCAGAAACTGCCCTTATAGTAATTCCCCCTGTGGGCGTTTTTGTGCCATGACTTTGCGATATATCTATTGATATTCTACTCCATAAGACCCAAAATAGCCCAAAATAGCCCAAAACTTACGTTATACTCTAGGTGCCTAAACGCGTATACATCAATCCAATATTCAAATCTATATTCTTAGCATCTTTACGTAGGTAGGTACAGGTAGAAGAATAGGAATATAGCTCTTTAACGTCCAAAACGACTCTAAAGTCAACTCAACCTTAGTACTATTCCAAAATAGGTTAATAGTAGGTCAGCATGGGAAGTAAAAGTGGAGTGCAAGTCGATTTTACTTAGTAAAAACGACTTTTACTCTTTTGCGCGCTATTCCTATTCGAGGAGTAAAAACGCCTTCCGAGTACCTGCGGATCGCGTTCCGAGGGTACTCCAAATGGCCTGCCGACCCTCTCCATTCACAGATTGCTACATGACTACGAAAATTCAAATTCGAGCTCATACTTCACATGTATGCAACCTCACATTGACCTCTTCACCTATGACTGAACACATGCTCTCATCATTAAAAGAGACTTGACGTGCCGGGCTTTGGTTTTGGTGCACCGTGAATTTATTCCTCTTTATCTTTAGATCCCAGGCAGTGGCTGTAGGTATCTTTGTCGAGGTACCTGTAGTCAATTCTTCTTTTGGATGAGCATTGAGCAATCCCTCACAGTACTGCTTGTGAAGGCCAGATGGGCCTTTTGGTGAGCTTTACCGCGATAAAAGAACGATAACTTGAACATATCAATAGCTTGTTGACGGCAGTGAAAGGAAAGCCCCAAGGCTCGCACCAAGACTCCTTCCGACGGGTATCCAATCGTGAATGAACTCGTTCCACAATGCCAGTGAGATGATCATGATCATTAAGGTTTCTAGATGAACTTGAGGACCAGCAGCCTTCAGTGTTACATGTTGCAATCCAATGAAGTACGCTAGGCTCTTCAAGCGCTCGTTGTATTCATCCATGGGTTTCAAGACAAACATGTCCTTCGATTTCAAGCTACGTCCTGCTTCTCCAAGCCGGATAGAAGAAAAATTTAGCACACTGCGAACACTGGCATCTTCCTGGTCTGGATACCGAAAGCCTGGAACAGAATAGGGCAAAGTATCTCCTGCTGAAGCGTACTGTAGGACATTACCGTCAGGGCCGAGGGTGATAGTATAGCTCAAATGTTTTGGTCGAACGAGAACCTATTTCAAGGTGATGCTAAGTCGGGTTCGAGGAGATCATGGTTTACAGATAAGCCAGCACCAATTGCGATCCACGCCAAGCGTACGACGTCGGTAGCCAACTTGATAAGAACTTTCAAATGTATGGAAGCAGTGAAACTCACCCATCTGTAGATCTGATGAAGAGTCGTAGCCTCCACTGTGATGAAAATTGAAGGGTTTCCGGCGATAAGCTACCGATAATTTGATAGAGCATTATCCTCATGCTTTATGAAATTCCAATGAAAATCGGCAAGAAGATATCTCGCTATATCTGCTTGACCACTGATACTAGCAGCTCCAATGAGATTCATGTATGCCGCTTAGCCCTTGAGGATGGCGACCGAGAAGGGACTATGCAGTGTCGCCGGGTCCTGGAAGAGGCCAGCTTTGATCGACCATTTGAGAGCTTGTAAATTTCCACTCTTACAAGTTATCAGCCCCTTTTCAAAGAGGCCTTCAGTTGAGCTATCATTAGATATAATATCAAGCCCGAGCTTTCGATAGGTGATACCGTTTAAGAAACAATGAAACGTATAGTGGTAATTTGTGAGCTGCAACGGTGTGCTTCACATAAGCAGTCCGTACTCCGCGTATGTTGTCGTGTAAATGTGCCTGAAGATGATGGCGTGGATCCGGTCAGGCCATGCAGATCTTTACTCGTCCCGCAGACGTGCTGCTCGAAGAGACATGTACACTGTACTAAGATGTCTGTGACGCGAAAAGGCGATTTTACAAACAGACCTACGGTGGCAACCTGGAAGACTTTGGAGAAGTGTATAATGGTGCTTCAAGGTGTCGGGTGTGATACTACGGTGCGCGGACAATAATCCAACAAGCGAGACAGAGACCTTGAGGAACCGGTCACTGATTTACTACGAAGGTGAAAAGAGGTGAGTGCAGATTGACGCAGATGTAGGTACCGTATGCCTGGGCGAACAAAGGTTGACGTTGATGTAAATGGTCAGTTCAGGGGTTCGGAGCGGGCCGGGAGGCGTGGTCAACGTGGCGATCAACATTTGAAGCTTAAGCGAGCCCTGCCACTCGCGCTTACAGTGCTATCAGGGTTCTGTTGTCCCCCCCCTAAAAACATGAAATGGCGCTTTAGGGCCTGATTAGAGGGCGAGAAGATCTGAAGAGTGTGTTAGTATATAAATTTAGCGGCGTAGCCCCTTAAATTAATCTTACTAACTCTATTATCTTCCTAAACAATAATATTATTAGTTCTAAAGCTAAATTTTTATTAAATATCTTAAATTTTAGTATTTTAGTATATCTTAAAGCTAGTAGCGAGCAGTTTTTAGTACTAGAATCTTGCTCTCTAAGTCGCGAATATAGCTTTAAAAGCGATACAAGATATAGTATTTAGGAAGGATAGTTTTTAAGGGCTGCTAATGGGCCGCGACTAGGCGCCTCCCTATAAATTTGTACTATAACTCCCAACCAATCCCGTACATCTACCTAATTACGGCGTGTTCTGCAAACCATTCAAATCTAGAGGGGGACAACAGAACCCTGATAGCACTGTAACCCGTATTATTAACAAGCGCCTGATTCAATCCCCTTATTGTGCCCCCAGACTCCAGAGTCTGATACTTGACACCTTGAAGGTCGTGCCTAAAATCGAATCTATCTACAGCGTGATTGCGGCAGTGATACGGTAGGCTTTCGACTTGATAGTATTGAAGCTTAAGCGATGTCACCGCCTCCTATTCGCAATTCCCGCTGGGCGAGAGCGAGCGCCGAGCTGCCAGCCTGTTTGGGTTCAGGGGTAGAATGTGATTGTTTACTGCCAGGAAGAGAAAAGATGAAGACCCCCGGACCTTTGAGCCTCACGCAAAGCCGCCCAAACTGTCAGCTGAGCCCCCGAAGCCGGTTTATTTGACGGGTGGCCTGACGCTCTACCATGAAAGAGAAAGTTTTGCTCGTATTTTTGCATGGGCTAATGCACGTCGCTTCAGTACATAGTAAGCAACAACATGCAGAGGCTGTGCGAGGAGCCATCTACCAATGGCCGTGGCAAAATGTTGACTGGCCTTCAAGAAGCTTGAAGCCTCAATGAGTAACATATATCCGCAACCTGTCTTTTCATCTATCCGAGTTGTTTTCTGACAGCCGCCAACGACATGACAGACACACTTGATCTTCTTGGAGTTGTTGGAACATGGCTCGCCTCCATTCTCGCTATCGTAGCTCTACCTCTGCTGCGCGTTCTGTGGTTATCACCCTAGAAAAGTACACTCATAAAATAGGGCCCAGGTAATCAAGCTGATTGGCCAATACTTTGATGTTCTCCGCCAAGACTTTGAAGCAGCCAATAATAAACGATCTCTGGTTTCTGTCTAGAAAGCCAGCAATTTTCTAGGGTGATAACCACAGAACGCGCAGCAGAGGTAGTAGGCATTCTTCCAACATATCTCTTTTACCGCGCCACCAGAACAGACCGGTATCTCGCCCTCCAAGATGTCGACGATCCTCAAGGTACCTACATTTCTACAGGTATCGCGATCCTCAAGGAAAGGTTTTTCCGAAAAGTCAAGGTTCCGAATCTACGGAAATCTCCGAATTTTAACATATTGACGCTGTCATCCAATTTTCTTCCTAATGCTGGTAGATTCACATCTTTCACTGGCTGGGCGAACTTTTCTACCTTACTGAGAATATATGGATTGGAATTTGTTTATGGTGACTTTCTACAGTTTCACAAAAAGCAAAGCTACCTGCCTGCCCATCGCGGATGGCTTCTTCTTATTGGCCTCAAAGGTCGATATGCCAATCGCGAAGATATGGGCATAGCCCAAGAAGCCGAAATTGACGCAGAGATGACGATGTTTAACGACTCAGCCTTGTCTGGGCTAACTGGTATTTGGTGTACGTTACCCAAACGCCCGGTAGATCTGATCTTTGGCGATGATCTGGACAGAATATGCTTCAGAGCGCATTCACTATCCCAGATGCAAAGTCTAAACAATAACGATCTCCATCCAAAGTCTCTTCTTTATCTCTTTCTTGGTCTCCTTCCGTCGAAAAGTGGCAAACTCTATGATCTCAAAGTCCCCAAGGTCGCGTTGGGCGGTAAAAAAGCAGGTCGTTTTCAAAGTCATCATCACTCCACCCAACGCCGGCGTAGAAAAGCATCGACAAGTGACAGCGAAGATGAAGAGCCGCTCAAACTGGTCTGGAAGATTGTGGGTCCGAATCAAGATGAAGTTTCACTTTGGCGTGAGCGTATTGCGTTTGATGTCCAGCTCAAGCTACCAGGCTTGTATAAGATTGAAGAGCAACGATCTGCCGAGCTACCGGAACCAGAACCAAGCAGAGGGTGGGCGACAGAAGGGCCCTACTGTTTCGTTGAGCGGGATTCTAGCCCCGATCTAGGTGCTTGGATGCATAAGACGGAAGTCTGCGCGATAGTGCTGTCATTCTTGAACTTAAAGTCTAGTCCGCGGGGCTATTTACTGGGCCCAGCTATGAAACACGATGACGAAGATGCACTATTAAACAAAGTCTTCCCACAGAATCGGTTGAGACTCTTGCTGGGGCTTGGCAAGGAAGTTTTGCCATATTCTACACTTACGGATGAGAAGAAGACATCCATGTTGGCCAAGGTGACGGAGGCTATCAATCAAGACCTCAAAACAGACAGAATTATGTGGAGCCGTGGGACCATGAAAACGTTCTCGGAGCTGGACGTGGAACTTTCACAGCTTTTTGACGTAGAATCCATTGAGATGCAGACATTGGCTCTTCTGTTTATCGTTTGCAGCGACTTTCGAAGCTTAGTTTTCAAATCAAAGGAGCATGTAACTGAGGCTGTGACCTGCAATACTACCCTCGACTTTACTACTAACAGAGTTATTGTGGTGTATCCGCCGCAGGATAGCCAAGCTAATCCTTGGGGAATTCCATTCGATTTCGCAACATATATGGAAGAAGCTCCACGACCAGTAGCTGAGAACCAGCCGAATATTGATATGCTTTATCCCCAAGTAATCTTCTGTTGTCTATTTGCAGAGCTCCGAATTGCCATGTGGAATATAATGCTCTCAGGGGTAGACCTTCAGAACGCTTATACATCATTAGGTCGAACAGTTCACATTGCGGCAAGCACAATGCCACCAGAACGAGATTTTTGGGCCTTGCTTCAGGACGGAACTTCATTGATTAAGCGCGGTGACTCTGTCATGCGGATGGCCATGTCAAAATTCCAAAGTCAAATTGAGGTGACGGAAAAGGAAATGTCAGAAGCGAAGCGAAGAGATGAGATGGCAAAGATTGCTGCCAAAGAGGGCAGGTTACGCAAGGCCTCTTCTAGATCTGGGTCGGACGCCGATTCTCTTTATAGCATTGCATCCAGTTCGAGGACGGGCGCAAGAACAGTACCGTCGAGGCGACCTCGAGATTTTGGGAGAAGGCGAAGATCGAGATCAAGTAGCGAATACGCTGCAATCGTGGAAGAGCGTTCACGAGGTAAATTGAAACATGCGAGCAAAGGAAGCTAGTTGGTTAACCTTGTAATAGGTATTCGTTCTATTCGTCCTCCTGGATTACCTCTCCCTCCGCATGCTTATCGGGCACCCATACCACCGAATGCCACTGGGAAAATTTTAACGATGCCAATGCTGAGAGGCACTGGAAGAAAAGTCAAGTCTTTCAAGTCAAAAGTCACGTTCAAAAAACCAGGAGACCCGTAGAAAGTACGGAAGGGTCGTCAAATGAAGGTTCATGGTCAACGACGTCGGATCTTAGTGGATGGGTCTGATATTGCAGCTACTTGTCGTCTTTCCTCTGTCTCTCATAATTCTGCTGCTCACAATTTCCCTGCATCCCTGAACAGATAGGAATCCTCCAAGATAGCAGCAAGTTTATCCATCATTGCCAATTCTGCAAGATCTTGGTTCCGCGCATTGTTGGAGATCACCACTTCAAGCGCGGCCTCCGCTCTGGTGGCAACCCAAGCAAGCAGGCGAATACAACCGATGCTTATCAAGTCAACGACAAGCTCGGCCCGGTCACTAAACGGCGCAAAGTCCCTTCCTCGGGCTCTACCACCTCCAAGAGCCAAGCACAACAGCAGCGTGCTACTCCGCAGCCCAATACTCCGCAGCCCAATACCTCGCAGCCTAGACAGCAACTTCAGCACAATGCGAATCCCGCCAAGAATCCACCTACCCGACCACCTATGCAAGCCGCTCAAGGCTTCTCACTGCACCAGCAGCAGAATGCCCTCGGCCATGGCCAGCAGTTACCTCTCCCGTCTCCAGCCTACCAGCAGGCCGCGCCTACTCAGCAGCCGCCTCTCCAGTCTCCAGCCTACCTGCAGCCCGCGCCTACTCAGCAGCCGCCTCTCCAGTCTCCAGCCTACCTGCAGCCCGCGCCTACTCAGCAGCCGCCTTTCCGGTCCCCGGCCTACCAGCAATTCGCGCCTGCTCAGCAGCCTCCTGTCCGGTCCCCGACTCATCAAGCTCCCGCGCCTCCTCAGCCCTCTGATCACGAGTTGCGAGCCAGTTCGATGACCAAGTCCACGCAAAAATCGAAAGCAACCTCGAAAGTTCTCTCAGCAGCGAAGCTGTCCATGGCTGATCTACCGCCACTCGACACGAGCTACCGAGGAATGGTAAGTATCCCAAAATTGTGAAGAAACTGGCCGCTGATGATATTTTCTAGTTCGATGCCGAAGACCGGTTGGTCATCATAGGCAATGCGACCTTGATGGTGAGTACGCGCGCCGCGAGAATGGAAGCATTCATTTCGATCGCGGGTGTCCGCGACGTCCAAGCCGTTGAGAGCAACCTCAAAAAAATCAACAAGGAAATGAACAAGATTGAAGAGATCGTTAAATCTCAAGGTTGGTAGTTGTCATTTGGCCCGTAAGATGCTGGACTTGTGATAGCAGTCGTGATTCTAACTTTTGAATCACGGCTGGCTTCCAGCTCTTACTCTATCATGCGTCCGAAATTAAAGGTTGATCATGCAGCAACCTTAGGATGAATTGAAAACCTCTGCTCATTCTCTTTGCAACAAGGTAGAGGGTCCCGGCTTATTCGTTGCTTTAGTCTTTATCAGTTCTAATAATTGTTTGTCTTCATAACCTTGTTCAAAATTGATCCCAAGGTGACCTGTCGTTGATATAAGCTTTACTTATCTCAGCTAATTAGATCGCGCCAAGTCTCCACTAGCTGTAACGTAGTCGCGTCTAAGGACAACTTAGAAAATTTTATAGTAATCTACTTTATAATTTTGCTATTTTTATAAATAACTTAATACTATTATAATTATAGCCCTATAGCTTAAATTTGGTACTATTTAATCTTTATAGTTAGAAATTAGCTTTTTAATAAATATATTTTTATTTAGAATTAACGTAAAACTATAATATTAAAATATTCTTCTCTATATATTTAAAAATAATATACTATTTATATTTTAGTAAGTGTACCTTTAACTATTAATTACTAAATAACTACTATAGTATATATAATTTTATATATATATATATATTTAAAACTAATATATATTTTAATTTAGTATATTATTTTTAAATTATTATTATTAATAGTAGTATATTCTTCCTTTTTATTTTACTAACTACTATATTATTACTTACTTAGTTAATTATTTCCTTATTATAGGATATATATATAAACTATTAAATAGTTATAGTTAATAGATATTAAGAGTCTTTTAGTACTATATATTAATTAAGGTCTATAAAATATTAATAAAATTTTTAATAAGCTTAATAAAGTTATTACTTTTTATAAAATTTAGATAATATTAGAAGATCTATAAAGATATTAGAAAATCTATTAAAATATTAAAAAATCTATTAAGATATTTTATTACTTTATTCATGCTTTACTACTAAACTATTATACTTATTATATATTTTAGGTCTAAACTATTTTAACTAAGTTAGTAATACTATTTATAAAGATAAAAAGAATACTAAAAATTCTTTAAAGATTTTAAAAAAAGTTAGTAAATAGGTAAACTAATAATAAGGAACGTTTTCTTAATTATTATAAAAGCTAAGAGATATAGTATTCTCTATTACTATATAACTTAAATAAGATAGAGCTAAAAGAACTTAATAAACGTACTAAGAGAATACCTAGAATAAAATTAGAAACTATCTAGAAGATAATTAATATCTTAACCTAGAGTAAAAGTTATTTAAAGAAATAGTTTAGTATATTAAGAAGTGCTTTAAAATAATTCTATCTAGATATTAAGCTAAAAGAAGCTTAGATTTAAGCTCTTTATATATTAATCTATAGTAGTAGAAATATACTTTTAATAGCTAAAACTAAGTTTAGTAAAAGCCTAATCTTATATATTTATAATGCTCTAATTAGTAAAATTATACTTTAGATTATTCCTCTTAATAGATTTAAAGAAAACTAGTATAATAGTATTAAGAATATAGAAGGATATACTCTTTATCTACTAATAAGGAATTCTAAAAAAAAGATTTAATATCTTACTTATAGAATAAGGAAAGGAGACTTTAGTTATATTCTTTTATTACTAAAGCTAGTATTATCTTTAGACTTTTAAAAACTTTTAAAAGATATAGAGTTTTAGTAAAGAATTAGATATATTATTATTAATAAGTATTACCTTATTTATTAGTAGTATAACTTTTAAATAAAGTTTATTATAATTAGTAAGCTTAGAGTAATACTACTATAGAATATTATCTAGTTTAAATATATTAATATATTAAGTTAACTAGCGTAAGAAATAGTTCTTTAGCTTAGTAGCTTTTAATAATTAGGTTAATATTAGTAGTAAACTACTTTATTAAGAATAAGTATTAATTATCTAGATTTATCTATTATTATACGCTTTATTAAGAAAGGTAAGCTTACTTTTTTTAATAATCTTTATAATATTCTATAGTATATGTTTTAATAAGTATATAGAACTATTACCTTAGTAAATAAGAATTATTATAAAGTAACTACTAGCTAAGAAGATATTTAACGCTAAGATATATAGTCTAATAATAAGTATAGTATTAATATAGATATAGTAAGTCTTAGATTTAATTTTTATTTTATAGAGGATAAAGATAATATTAATAATAAATATTTAGATAAAGAAGATATTAATATTAATAGTTCTAGTTAATATTTTAAACTTAAGTATAAGTATATACGTAAACGTTCTAACTATAAGATTAAAGTTAGAAGTCTATCTAAGATACTAAAGATAATTATCTTTATTAATAGTATTTTTAGTATCTAAATTGTACTTATATACTTTTATTATTTACTAGTTATATTTACTTTTTATTTTCTTAATAATTACTTTAAGAAGTACTTATATAATCTAAAGATTAGAGTATTTTATATTAATAAGATTATTAAGGAGTATATATTTTAGTTATCTAAGTATAATTAAAATTATTACTATACTACTTTCTATAAACTTAATTTTAAAATTTAAATTATAATAGTAACTACTTATCTTAGGCTTAGCTACTATATTTCTAGTATTATACTTATTATTATTTAGAAAATACTAATTAGTTATAATATACTAGATTTTTAGTAACGTACTAGTTATAGTACGTAAAGTAAAGATAACTATAGTATAGTTAAAATTTAGCTCTTATATTATTTATATAATAAATATATAAAAGAATAACCTATTTAGGATATACCTAAGCCTAGTATAGCTATAATGCGCTAGTAGAAAATTACTACGCATTATATATTTTTATTATATTACGCTATATAATAATAATATTAGTCTTAATAGGCTCTTTCCTAGTAAGCTTTATTATATCTTTTATTATAAGTATAAATACTAGGTAATATATTAGATATTAATAAAAATAGCTTTACTAATATAGAATAAGAATCTACTAAACTAGAATTTCTTATAGCTAGTTTATTTTAGGCTAGACCTTTAATTTAGAATATAGTAAGAAAATAAAAGAAGTTAAAGAAGATAGAGTTCTTTTTTAAACCTAAGACTAAGTAATAAACGAAAACTTTCTAAGAGTTCTATAATTTAGTAAACGCTAATTATATTTACGCTATAATTTAGAAGTTTCTTAGTAAAGATTAAATACTATCTTTACTAGCTTAAGATTTACTACTTTATTATAATAGATATAATTTAGCCCTATTACTTTTAGAGATTACTTCTTATAAAAATAAATTAGCTAAACTAAAATCTCTAATTCTTAATAGTTATAGCTAGTTTGCTTTAGAAGAGATTATAACTTAAGCGTAAAACTAGGTATAAAAATTATATTTACCTTTTATTATATCTAAATATAGTATATTATCTTTTATAGTACTAAGCTATTATACTTAATAGTAGTTAGTTTATATTTTCTCTAGTACTACTAAGCTTAGTAATTTACTATCCTTAATAGAATAAGATTAGTTAAAGGATTAAGTAACTCTTTTTTATAACTAGAATAAATATAATAACTATAGTATAGACTTACTTAAAAAGCTTAAGGCATTAGCTATTCTAATACTTATAAGGTTTACTAAACTTAAATAATAGAGGTAGGAACGTAGAAAATAAAAAGAAATAATAAGAGGCTAGAACGTATCTTAATCTACTAATTAATAAGTAATTAAGATTAACTTAGTTAAGAATACTAATAAAGCTATTAGATAGTAGTAAAAAGCTAACTATACTAATATTAAGGCTTATTTTAAAGCTATAGCGTATAAATAGAATAAAAAATAGCATTACTAGAATAGCTTACTATTTTAAGTAATAAGTATATCTAGTATTATATTAATATCTAGTTTAGCTTTAGAACTATTAGCCTCTTCTTTAGCTTCTAAGCTTTCTTATTACTATATATTATAAATTATAGTTAATACTATAATTCTTAAGGATTCTAAGCTAAGTAATTCTATATCTTTACTTACTAGTAGAACTATATATTATAATACTCTTATAGAGTTACTTCTTAGCTTAATTTAAGCTAGAGCTAATAGATAAGTAAGAAATATTTTAAGTATATTACCTAGTTATAAAAGAGCTATCTAGTTACTAAGTATTATTAGTATTAAATAAGTAGAGAAGAGAGTTTAATAAAGAACTATTAAGTTAAGCTATATTTAGAAAACGCGTATTAGGTATTTATTAATTCTTATAGAAAAAGAAAGGCATAATATTACCTTTTCTAACTAATTATTACTTTAGCTTAGTATATTTTTTAATACTAGTATATAGAGTTTTGTATTCTTAGTAAGCTACCTACTTTATATTTAATATTAGTAAAATATTATTCTTTAATTAGTTAATATTAATTAAGATTATTTAAGATTAAATTAGATAATTTTATAAATTTAAATATATTATAATAATACTAAACTTTTACTATCTAAGTATATTATTTTTAGTAAAGTTAGATAAGGTAGTATATAGCTATAGGCTTACTAATAATAAGACTATATTTTATTATTATACTATTAATAGAAGCTATATATACTAATAACTTTTACTATATTTTTAGTAAAAGTATAATTATATAATAAATTATATTATATACTTTTCTTATTAAAGCTTTTAGTTAATATACTATTTGCTAGTATAGCTATTCCTTAGTATAACGCTATTACTCTATAGCGTTTAAAGTATATAAAAAAATATATTTACTTCTTTTTTAAAAGGTCTTACTATAATATTAATAGCCTTCTATTTATTATAGTATATTACTTTTAATATTATATTTTACTACGTTTAAGTAAAGATTAGATTTCTATATAAAGTAACGACTTAAGATAATAAGCTAAGCGTAGTTACTACTAGCTTAACTTAATTCTTATAGTACGTAGGAAGAATTAATTATTATATAGTAATATTATTAATATTAGTACTTATAGAAAGGAAGTTAGTAAGCTAAAAGGTAAGAAGTAAATATAGCCTATTATAGTGCCTATTTAAACTAGTTAAGACTAGAGCTTAATAGGTATTTAACTATATTTACTACTCTAAATCCTCTATATCTCTTTATTATACCTTTACTTTATATTTAAGCTTTATAAAGCTTTACCTTATAGAGATATTTAGTAAGTTTAACGTTAATATTAACGTTATATACTATATTACTTATACGTCTTTCTATACGTAGTTTTAAGTTTCTTTACTTACTTAGTAATTTCTAATTAGTGCGCGTATAAGGCTATTTAGGTCTATTTTTAAGTTTAACTCTTAGACTAATTCTTATACTTCTTTAAGCTTAATTATTATCTTTATAGTACTAATATTAAATCTCTAGTTACTACCTTTAAATTTATAGCGCTAAATTTAAAATTATATTTACTACTTCTTAGTAGCTTAGTAGCCTAGAAAATTAGGTTCTTATTTATACGTATTTAGTCTAATATCTCTTATTTATTTATTAAGCCTTATACTAAGAGAGTTCTTTAAGTTAATTTATATTTATTTAATAAGCCTTAAGTAGACTATTATCTTAAATACTACCTATTCTAAGCCTATTATAGCTTATCTTTATAGGCTTATAAGTAGCTAATAAGTAGTTAATATTTAATAGATAATACTATATAAATCTTATTAACTTACTTATAAATAAGTAATAATATAGTTACTAATCTTATAGGTTTAATTCTAGTCTTATAGCGTAAGATTTTAGTTACTAAATTTAAATAACTTTAGTTTATATAGTAGAGACTATTTTCTAAAATTTATATTATATACTATTAGATTAGATTAGACTTTTCTTATTTTAAGGCTTAGAAATAGACTATATAGTAGCTATTTATTTTACGCCTTATAGTAGTAGTATTATTATAGCTTTTAGTAAGTTAATCTCGTTTTATAATATCTAATTCTAAGATTAATAGTAAGTACTCTAGATTTTTATAATACTTCTAGTACTTAAAAAATAGACCTATAGACTTTTTATATTTTTAAGAAATTTATTCTATTATAAGGCTATTATAATTAGGCTACTTTATAATATTTACTATCTTATATTATTAATACTCTTATAGTAAATAAGCTCTTATAAAAATATTCTAGTATATAATTAACTAATATCTTTATAGAACTTTATATAATTTATTAGAACTTTATACTTTAGAAAAAAATAATAAAATATTATTCTTAAAGATAGCTTTAATAGAGAATAATAGCCTAAACTAACTAGGCTTCATTTCTATAAGAGTATAGATTAGATAGAAGTATTATTATAATAAAACCTTCTCTTGCCTTATATTTTAAAGCTCTTTAATAATATATATATTAGCTTTATATACTTTTTATAAATATTAGTTTTCTATTAGACTTTTAAAGATACCTTAATATTACTAGCTTTTAGTATATTTAGTACGCTATAATATACTATATATTTATACTAACTTATTTAAATATAATTTTAAGAGTAAAAAAAAGATATATAGCCTAAAAGCCTATATAGTAGTTATTAAAGAATTTAGAATAGTTTATTAATAAGAGATATATTTATATTATAATAAGCGCATAAACTTCTTAGACGTTCTTTCTAATACTAATAAGTATATTTCTTTACTTTTAAATCATAAATAATAATATTAATAATATTATAGTAATAATAATTAAGAAAAATAAGTAATAGTTTAAGACTTGCTATTCTTAAATCTACTTACTCTTTTCTTCTTTTCTCTACTATTACTACTACTATTATAATAGTTTTTTTACGTAGTTACGCTTCTAGGTATAATTTAATAATTATTATTATCTAAGCCTAAGCTCTTAGATAAGCATAGATACCTTACTTTGCTTATTTTCTTATATTCTTCTAGGCGAAAGTTCTTAGCGTTACCTATTAATTTTAATAGTAATTTACTTACCTTATAAGAAGAAGATTTACTTACTTTTAAAAAAGTTCCTTTTACTATAGAAAAAAAGGATTTATATATATAGGATAAGAATAGAAATAATACATTAATTTATAATAATAATTATAATAATAATAATAGTTATAATTTATTTATACTTTCTTAGTCTCTTTCTCTTTTTTACTCTTAAGAGAGCTTTACTACTCCTTTTATTAAGATACTTTAAAGCTTTTTTTTTCTTTCTTCTTTTTCTTCTTAGTTAGTTAGTATGCTATATTTTAATAAAGTTTTTTCTTACGTTATAAACTTTTTTATTATTCATATTATTATATTATCTCTTTTTAACCTATTATTTCCTATTGCCTTAATTTCTTTTATTAGTACTTATAATAGTATTACTTATATAGACTTTAATAAAGAAGTTAAAGCTATAAAAGCTTTATTTATAGCTTGCGTAGTAGCTACTATTATAAAAGCCTCTTCTTTAGGCTTAGTTAGGTTTTTTAACTTAAAGGCTATAGTTATTATTAAAGCTTATAGTTTAGTTAAGAAAATTCCTTAGTATTTTTATAAGAGTAGTAATATTTTAAGTTACTCTCTCGTATTAGATTATTTCTAGTTAGTAACTATTAACTAGTAGGAGGCTATATCGCCTAATTAAAAACGTAAGGTAATTTATATTAGTTGTATAGAAGAAATAAATACTAGTAAGACTCTAACTAGTAATAATACTTATAAGTATTACTAACTTAGGAGTTATATATATTAAGTATATATTTTAAAGGTAAGAAATATTTTTAAAAAACTTAGGTTCTAGTATTTATAATACTATATAGTAAAGCTACTAAAGAGTAATTATAGTATAGTTAGACTTATAAATATACTAATTAGAAAGAAGAAGGTATTAGGAAGATTATTAAAGGAATATAAAGAGTTTATAGCAATTTTACTTATTAGTAGAAGTTTAGCTAGTATATTAACTTAAGTAGTAATAAATATAATATAGTAGAGAGTAGCATTTTAACGTACTTTATATATAATAATAGTAACTACTTAAGCGTATTTTATTCTTTATAATTAATAATTTAATTTAGCTCTATAGGTTTATAAGACTCTACTAAATAATTATAAATATCTAGTATAGCTTAATATTATAAAATACGTTTTAATACGCTTTATCTTCGTAAGGTAAAATTTAACTTAGCTCTATAAGCTTAGTCTAACTTTTTCTAAATAGCTATAAGTTTTAGAGTAGCTTTAATTATAAGACTTTATATCTTATATAATTATAATAAATAAAACTATTATAATTATATAAACTTAGTTCTTATTCTTATTATAATTATTTAACTATAACTATAGGTATTTAATACTATATATAAATTAATTTAGAAGGTAAAGTAGCTATACTTTATTATAGTTAGGAAAGTTATTATATACTTAAAGTTAAGGAATATAATATAATTAAAGTACTAATATAAAGATTTAATAAAGTTAATATAAATTTAATAAAATAAAGTTAAAGAAAGGGGCTATAAATACTAATTAATTAAATATATATTTTCTATTAGTTAATATCTTTTAATATATCTTAAGAAAATTAACTTAGTATTCTTAGCTTTAATTATATAGCCTCTACTCTTAATAGTTTAGCTTTAAAAGAGCTATTATTATATCTACTACGTATCTCTTATAATATTAATATTACTATTTTTATTTATTAGACTTTAGCTAAGTCTTTTTATTATAAAAATAGTACTTCTAATACTAATTTAGTTTATTTATTACTAGCTACTTATTACTATTAACTAAGAGACTACTAGATAGGCTCTACGTATTTACTATATATTAATATTAAATTATAAAATTAGATAAGTAAGTTTCTTAATATTTATTAAGTTATTACTTATATTAGATACTTATATTTATTATCTTACCTTTTTTAAAACTCTTACTCTTATTATACTTTACTTTATATTAGTAGAAAGTAACTTCTTCTTATAAAGATTATTATCTATTAGAACTATAATTTCTTTACCTTTTTCTATATATTTAGTTATTATAATAGCTAATATTAATACTTTAGTCGTAATTACTAATTATTATTACTTTTAGCCATTTTAGTTTATATCCTTTTATTAATACTATAAGTTCCTAGTTTTTATAAACTCTTTTAATATTACTAATACTTATACTTACTACTATTACTATAGAAAAATAACTATTTTTATAGATATTGTTATTATTTATAGTATATTAATTATAAGGTTTCTTTAGAATATTACGTTAGTAAAGACTATTACGTTATATAATAATAGTTATATAGTTATTTACTACTTTAGCTTAGGTTATATTATAATCTATAGCTATACTAATTATTTTTACTTATTCTTTATTAAGTAGATAGCTATTTAATTAAGTTATTATTTATAAAACCCTTCTACTTATCTATATTTTTATTACTTCTTTATACTACTCTTTAACTCTCTATTAAAGTTCCTTACTCTCTTTAAGAGTAAGGACTTCTTTATTTTTATTTATTTTAATTACTTATACTACTTATTATATACTATAATAGTATCTCATATTTAGCTTTATATTAAAAGATTATAAGTTTTACTATATTATATTTATTTAAGAACTAACCTTATTTATTTAGTATTATTAATATAGACTCTTATTTACTAATCTTTAAAGTAAGAATCTCTTATCTTTTATAATTTACTATTACCTAGTACTTCCTTCTACTACTTATATTAGGAGAAGTAATTCTATTTTAGTTTTTAGCTATTTATTAGCTTAGTAACAAGAAAGCTATAAGTTTTATTTTATAATTATATTTTAATAACTTATACTTCTATTTAGCTTTATAGATATATACTTAGGCGTATTTATATTTTTCTAACTACTTAAACTACTTAATAAATTAGTCTTTAGTCTTTATAATTTTAGAAGAGAAGCTATTAATATTATTAGTTTATAATTATTATTCAATTATACTACTTAAGTAATAGCGTAAAACTTACTAAGAACCTTTTAACCTTTAAATCTTAATATAACTCTAAATTATAATAATAACTTTAAGTATTATATTTCTAATAATTAACCTATAATTTAAACTACGTCTATTGTTAGTACTATACTTAGCCTTTGCTTTTAGGTTTACTTCTACGCGCCTCTTATTATTTAGAGTATTTAGTAGTTCTATAAGTAGAACTTCTCTCTCTACGTAATATAGTTTAAGTCTTAAATTAAAGCTAATTTTAATTAATATAGTTTTATTCTTATAGTACTTATATTATATTATTATACTATTTTTATATTAGGTTAGGAGAGAAAGTATTAAAAGATACTTATACGTATATAATATTAAGCTAATATTAACGCGTAACGTTCTTTTAGTTAGATTAGCTTACTTTTTTAGCTCTCTACTATAATAGCTATTTATATTACGCTTAGATTAAAGGATAATAGCTTACTCCCTACTTAGTAATAAGTAATAATATAAAATCTAAGTAGATAGTTAGTTTACTAGAGATTAAATAATAACTAGTATACTTAAATTAATTTCTACTACTCTTTAACTTATTATATTTTCTAAGTCTTAGTCTAAATTGTAAATGTAAGTATATATTCTTCTAATTACAAATTATTTTATTAATCTTTAGTTAGGACTTAGGCTTATAGTAACTCTAAGTAGTTTTTCTCTATCTAAATAGTTTTCTTATAAGAAGTAGTAACCTATTTTATATATATATAATTAGAAAGTTTAGTATTCTATACCTAATAATAAACTTATTTTCTTAAATTTTTTAGTAGTCTAGTACTAAGATTATTAATATCTTTATTAAAGCTATAGTTTTATATAGTCGTAAGAAATACTATATAGCTAATTAAAAATATATTTAATACTTATTTTATTACTTAGTAGTAGTTTCTTATTCTTAGTTCTAAATTAACTAGCTAGTAATAATAAAGTATATTAACTTTCTTAAATATTAAAATAGTTAATATACGTACTATATATAGAATAGTATATACTATAGTTTTAAAGACGTTATTCTTTATCTATTTACTTTAAAAGATAGAGAATAGGTTTATAGTACTATACTACCTAGATTAGTTCTAATAATTAATACTAGCTTTTTATTATTAATATTTTACGTTCTTTTTCTTAATATAGCTAATCTTTTAGCTATACTTAACTTATAAGGAAGTATATAGTTATAATTATTAGATATAATTATAGTTAGATAATATCTACTAGCTTTAGCTACTATTAATATCTAGTAGCTCTAGATTTAGCTTTAGTTTAGTTACTAAGAATAATATAAGTAAAAAGTAATAACTAATAAGATTCTATATAGTAGTACTTTAAAAGCTTTACTTACTTATTAGTTATAGCTAAGGAAGATAATACTAGCTTATAAACTTAAATCTTTCTAATATTATTCTTTATAATTATAATATTATTAAATATATTAAATTTCTATATTATTATCTAATATAATTATATAGTTTTAGACTTTAATAAAGCGTTATATTTTATATAATAATATAAAGTAGATAGTAATAAGACTATATATAGTTTATACGTAAAAATATACTATAAAATATCTTTATCTAAAGAAAGCTAAGATTTCTATAATTTATAACTATTAAACTATAAGAGATATTATTAACTTAATAGAGATAAATAATATATTAACTAGAGTAAAGAATAAGCTTTATAAATTATATTCTTTAATTCTACTATTTAGTTATTATAAATAATTACTAAAAGTAATTTTAACTAATATAGCTCTTTTACTAAGAAGTACTACTTAAAAAGAGATTTTATATAATTACTACTAATATTAGTTAGATAAGATACTCTCTATAATAATAGTTCTAGATAGTAAGTAATACTAGGTATAGATTCTATATTATTATTCTTAATATTTAAAGGTTAATATAGTATATAAATTATAGCTTTTAATAAGAGGTATTACTACTTTTATATTTCGCGTTATTACCTTTAATATTTAATAACTAATAAAGAATTTAATAATTAGGCTTTTAATAGATTTATTACTAGTAGTATATTTTATAAAATTACTACTAGTATTAAGATATTAATAAAATATTTAGTAAAGAGACTTTATATAAAAGTACTACTAGATATATATTTTATATAATTATTACTAACTTTTAGAAATTAATAGAATATTTAGTAAGTAGTCTAGAAGGAGCAATAAGCTAGCTAGTAATTAAATATAGTTAATATTAATATAAGAAATAATAGTTAACTTAATAATTAATCTTATATATAGCTAGTAGCTAGCTAGTAATTAAGAGTAGTACTTATTATAAATTCGTTATTTTACTAATAAAAATATATAAATTAATATCGTAATAAGCTTCTTATATATAATATAATAATACTAATTGTCTAGATAATAAAGCTTTTATTTTAGGGTATAAAGTATTTCTAAATTAGATATATAGTAAATTAGAGGGATATATAGTAGGCTAAAAAGAAGAGATAGTTTATTTCTATTTAATTAATCTATAAAAGGAATTAGTAAAGTAATCTAGTCTTTTTATAGTAAAGATATTCTACGTCGTAATTATACTAATAGTAAATTAGATAAGAAGTTATTTATAATTAAAGATATTTCTATAAAATAGTAGTTTCATTTAGTAAGCTTATTTATTATAATATAATAGCTAATAGGAATATAGTATATAAAATAAGTATAAATATTTTATATTATATAAATACTAGTATAAGAATTAAGAAGTAGTAGTTACTAGAATTTAGAAGGTTATAGTAAGAAATCTATATACTAATATTAATCTTACTAAATCTAATTAGATAAATAGAGTTATATAATAATCTTTTAAGATCTTAGATAATATTATTACTTCTAAGCTAATTATTTACCTTAGTTCTAATTATATAGTTTATATCTTATCTAGTTCCTAACTTATTAATTTTTAATACTATATTAACTTCTAATTCTTACTAGTCTTTACCTTTATATTTTCTATCTTTTATTTTATAAATTACCTTTTTTATTTCTTATACTAATATTTAAATTCTATACCTTTACTAGTACTTCTACTATTTTCTTTACGCCCTTAAAATATTTATCTAATTTAAATACTACTACCTTTTATACTATTTTTTCCTTAGCTAATAGGAACTACTAACTAGCCTATAATAACTACTATAAGTATATTTAGTAAGCTAATAACTATAATAATATATTATTATAAAAATATAAACTCTATATAGCTTTAGAAAGAATTATAAAGCGTTTCTTACTCTTTAAAATAAGCGTATTATGCTTCTTATTATCTATTTTACTAATAATATAATACTCTTTACGTTATAGAAATATCTATTAGATATCTTGCCTTTTAAAATAAGCGTATTATATTTCTTATTATTCGTCTTATTAATAAAGTAATACTCTTTACGTTATAGAAATATTTATTATATATCTTACCTTCTAAAAAAAATATATTATACTACTTATTATTCGTCTTATTAATAAAGTAATATTCTTTACGCTTATAAAATATCTACTATATTTTCTATTCTTTATAATAAGTATATTATTCTTCTTATTACTTATTCTAATAATAAAATAGTATTCTTTATGCTAATAGTTATAGTATTTATAAAACTAAGACTACGTAATTTAGAAGGGCTTAGATATTATTAGCGCTAGTTATTTAGAATACTATTAGATATTAACTATATATTTAGACGTCTTTATTTCTTTAGGATATATCTATTATAATATAGTAGTTAGTAATTTACTAATAAAGTAGGTAAGATAGTAATAATTGTAAGATACTATATATAGTAAGGAAGAACTAAACTAACTAAGCGCTTTAAAGCTCTAAAGCCTTAAAGGCTAAAGCTTTAGTAATTAAGTAAAGTAGTAACCTTTTATAATAAAGTAATTTTAGGCTTAATAGTAAAAGCTTATAGTTATAATTTATTTAATCTCTTAATTTATTAACTTTTCTACTTCTTCTTCTTTTTCTTTATATTTTTATATTTAAAGAATACTTTAAATAACTATAAAATATAATTTCTTTTACTAAAACTTATAATAATAGCTTTAAAGTATATATTTATAAGCTCTAATACTAAGTATATTATAATTACTTTAAGTATACTAAAAATACTTAAAAGCTCTACTAAAGACCTAATAACCCTAAATTTAGATAAATTCTTATTACTAGAATTTACTTAATAAGCTACTTTAATTAAGTAGTCTATAAATTTAAACTAAGTACGTTTAATAAGCTATTAAATTACTCTAGTCTAATTATTATAGATATTTCTACCTTCTATTAATTCCTAATTTTATAATAAAAATTATCCTTATTAAGAAATATTAGTATAATTACTATAAACTCTTTAAAGCCTAACTAGGCCTAGCTAGCTATAATTACTCTTACTAGTAAAATAGCAAATTAACTTACTACGTTATTTATATAAAGTAATAAAAATTAGGCTTTTACTTCTATTAAATAATTAGTTAAAAAGGATAAAAGCTATTATAATTATAATTATCTATTAATACTAGTTTGTAGTAAAGAGAATATTACTATAATAGAAAGAGGTTTTAAATATAGATTTATTCTTCTTTTAAAAAGAGAAGAAGTATAACTAACTTTAGATTATAAAGAATTACTAGTAACTATAGTAACTTGCTATTATAATAATATAATACTTTTATATAGCACTTATAAAAGAAATTTATAGATTTAGTAGGAAAAGTACTATATAGCTAGTAGTAAAGTAGAAATAGTAAAATAGTAGAAAAAGATACGTTAAAAACGTTAAGTAAGTAACTTAGAACTTATTATAGAAAAAACTACTTATAGTTAAGTACGTATATATTAAAGTACTTAAGATAATATAACTAATATAGGTTCTATAACTTCGTTACGAAATAATATAAAGACTATAATATTACCTAAAAGTTTAATAACTTCTTTAACTTAAATTATAATTAAAAAGCTATTACTATTTTCTAAATTATCTATAAGTAAGAAGTTAATACTAAAAGTAGACTTTTAGGTCCTAGTTCTATAATTCTTAGAGAAGTAATATATATTTAGTAATATAAAAGTATCTATTTTTAATAACTATACTAAAACTACTAATATTTAAGTTATATAACTACTCTTTTACTTACTTTAAAAATAGATTCCTAATAATACTAATCTAATAATACTTTAAGTACTTTTTAAATATTAATTAGTACGAAGTCTATAATAGTATAAATGTTCTACTTCTTAGCTTATAAATATTCTAAAGATACTACTTTTACTATATATTATAATAGTATATTACCTTACTATAGATTAGATTAAATATTTTTATTAGTATTACTCTAAAATTTAAAGTCTTAGTTTATTTTAAATAAAGAATAGTAAAAAACTAATATTAGTATATATTATTTATATAATTATAAAAGTTAAGGATAAAAGCGTTTTATTTAAGAAAGCTTATATAAATTATATTATAAAAGGATATTATAAGACTTACTTATTTTATAAAAATAATAAGTAATTAGTACCTAAGCTATGTCCTAATATTATAAAGACTAGAAAGGCTAAGAAGGACTTTAATAAATTTATATCTTAGTAAATTACTTACTTTATTATTAGTAAGAAAAAATAGAAGTTATAGAAGACTAAATAATATAAGATAGTAATTAAAAGAGTAGAAATTTAAAATATAGCTATTTAAAAGGATTTAGTTTAACTAATAACCTTAATAATAATTTCTTATAAGATATATATTATTTATCTAAAAATAGATAAATAATAATTCTTATTTAATCTTTTAAAACTAGACTTAGAAAATTTTTATTATTTTTAATACTACGTTACTACTTACTAGTAGGCTTATATACTTATAAGTTATTACTAGATTCTATAACTCTATAAGTACTTTTAGAGTATAAGTAATAATATACTTCTTAACTATAAATAGAATAAGCAATCTATAACTAACTATACTATACTTATAAATTTAGATTAGGTAATCTTTATTTTTAGCTTATTTTATCTTTATCTATAAAGCCTAATTAGTATAGTAGTATATAAGCTATATTAGTAGATTATATCCTAGTTAAATATTTTTTATTTTAGCTAACTATATCTAGTAGTAATAAAGCTAAGCTATAGATTATATCTTAAATAATATAATAAATATAAGCTATTTAATAATATAGTAAAGTTCTTTACTAGCTTATAATTAGAATGTCTTAAATTACTACTAAGTAGTAATACTTTTAGAAGTTAATATTATAAAGTTAAAAAAGAATTTCTAAAATCTCTTTCCTTTAGAATAAAATAATAGTACGTTGTATATTTAAATACTAGCTAGTTTATATTAGTCTATAAGTTAAACTATTTTATAGATCTACTCTAATTATAATTACTTAGAGCCTTATATTAGAAACTAGTAGTACTATTACTCTTACTAATATATTAATAGCTTGCTTTAGCTTAATAAGTAACTTAATATTTAAAGATATACTCTAAAGCTTATTATTAATCTTACCTTATAATTATTATATCTATAATAAAAAAGAAAATAATTATAAGTACCTATATATTATCTATAGAATAAAACTAAATTATAAAGGTAAAAGGTATAATAATAAGTTATAAAGCTAGTAGTATTTAAGTAAGGCTAGATTTAAGGTTTTACTCTAAATAAATAAACTAAGATATACTTAACTATTTTTAAATAATATAAAACGTTCTTAAATAATATTTTAAGTTATATAAAAATATTAATCTAATTAAATAGCTTATAATAAGACTTAATTATTAGTATATAATACTTAATATTATATTATAACTTTAAAATCTTTTTAACTTTATACTAATATATCTAACTTTAATATTTATATCTTTTATTATAATATAATTTATCTTAATAATTATAGTTTAGAACTAGGTATA
>MU004239.1:1696124-1708523 GCA_010405405.1 Microthyrium microscopicum | reverse complement strand
ATTATCTAGTTATATTTAGGTATATTTAATCTAATTATATTTAGATTTATATACCTACTATAAAATTATTAAAGACTTTATATTCTTTTATACTATTTAGTTTACTTTCTTCTTTATTACTTAGCTTAATACTACTTTTACTATCTTCTAGTTTAGTTTAGTTATCTATATTATTAATATCTAATATATCTTTATATTTACTACTCTTAAGTAATTTACTAATATTTTAAAACTCTTAGAACTTATCTATAAAAAGAGATACCTAGGAGTATATCCTTTAAGTGTAATATTATTATAATATTATTATAGTTAAACTTTACTTTCTTAAGTTATATAATAACCTAGTTCTACTAGTTAGTTAGACTTACTATAAAGGATAGTTTAAAGTAAGAAAAATAGATTCTAAGAACTAGTATTAAGATAAGACTAATACTTAATCTTCTAAGAGATTAAGTTTACTTCTTTACTTATACTCCTCTCTATCTTCTCTTTAGTAAGACTATCTCTTCTTCTTATCCTTAGCTCTATTTTAGCTTTGTCTTATTATAGTAGAAGGTAGGCACTATTTATATTAACCTAATAGTTTGCTAGTAAAGAGCCTTCTTATAGCGTATTATAAGAGTAGAGTAAGTAAGAAAGTAGTAGGATACCTACGCCTTTATAGTAAGTTCGTAAAGATTTATAATAGAGCTTTCTCTTCTAAAGAAAGTTGTCTTTAATAACTTAGCTATTATGCCTTCCTTTTTTAGTAGGTATAGTCTTAATCTATAGTATTCTTATCTTTAGAGTTACTATAGTATTTATTATATAGATAATAATAATTTTATTTATTATAATAGTATTATGTATATATATAATACTAAAATATTTTAGAACTATAATACTCTATCTTCTTAATACTATAATCTTTTCTTCTTATAAGTAATCTATAAGTATATTACCTACCTAAAATCTTAAAAGTTTTTAAAACTATATCTCTTTAGAGTCTTTAATTTAATTTATATTCTTTTCGTACTCTATTTGTATTTTCTTTGCCTATTTTTAATATTTTTAACTTTTTAACGTACGTTCTAATAGTATTTTAATTATTCTTCTATAATATTTTCTTATTATTGTTCTAGTAGTTTGCATAGTAGTAATTCGTCTTATTAGGATTCTATTAACGTTAATTCTTTTAATAATAATAACTTTATTAATAATAGTAATTTATAGAAGAGTAAGTAGTTAGTTAACCTTAACCTAAGTAATTATTTTCTAAGAATATATTATGCCTTTTAGGAGTTTTAATAATCTTAGTAACGTAGTAGTTAACCTTTTAAGCGTATAATTTACTAGCGTTTTACTGCTCTTTATACTCTGTAAGGTTCTTAGTGTGCTTTTAAGGAGCTTAAGTTACGTAATTATAACTTAGTTTAACTTACTAATTAGGTAGTCTTCTTAGAGCTTTAAGGAGGTTTATTAACTCTTTACGTCTTATTACTCTTAAGCTATATTATTACTAGTACTAATCTACTATTTATTTCTTATTTAGTCTAATATAGTATTAATAGCTTTTATTACTTACTCTAAGTACTTTTTAGTACTATTATAATTAATTTAACTACTAACTTTACTTTATAGCTAACCTATACTCTATGTACTTTTTAGATTAATAGAAAATGTTGTTATAAGAATACTTTATTGTTAGAGCTTTTATAGCTACTTACTACTTATCTTATAATTAAAAAGTAAACTACTTATTAGAGTATTTTTACGCTACTCTATACGTTATTTTTAGATAGTAAGAAGTTTAAGTTAGATAACTTACCTAGTAAGCTAGGAAATATAGACTTAGGTCCTATAGTTTAAATTACTTAGTAGTAGGCCTTTATAGTAAGTATATTATAAGTAACTTACCTAATTCTTTTACTAACTTATACTTTTATAGAATATTGCTTAGATTATATCTTACTCTTAAGCTATACCTACTTTGCTTTTCTTCTTGTATTATCTTTAATATTTATAGAATATTATTAATAATATAGTCTACTATTATTCTAATAGTAGTTATATCTTATAAAGTACTATGTATAGTTATAAAGATAACTTTATTAAGTACTATTACTATACTTACTAGAAGCATTATTATAATATTATAAGTATCTTATTAGTAACTTAGATATAGCTTATGTATTAACCTCTATTTAGATACTTATAGTCTTTAATAAGGTTATAAATAACTTAATCTACTTATATATTTACTTTACGTTTTTTAATTTTATAAGTTCTATTATAGTTATTACGCCTTTAGGTTTTTTTATTAAGTTTTATTAATATAGTAATATGTACTATATTTATAATAAGAAGTTAACGCGTTATTAATAAGCTTATAATACTTCTATTATAGTTTAGTATTATATAGAGGGTTACCTAGAAGGCTATAGCTATCTTATAGCCTTAGATATAGTATTTTATATTTATACTATACTTAGTTGTATTAGAAATATACTAAAGTAGACTAATAATATCTAGTATCTTAGTATAGGTTCTTTTATATTTTATCTATAAGTTATACTTCTACTAACTATTATTCTTAGAATTATCTTCTATTTATATCTTATACTTAGTTATAAGTTTAAGTATCTATCTAGCCTATAAGAATCTACCTAGAAGGCTTTAAACTACTTAATCCTTACTAAGAGCTAAGTTTTACTACTAATAATTTTTCGTTATCTCTACTTATTAGTAATCTACCTACGTAGGGTAATTATCCTTATATTTACTTCTTATTTTCTTTAGTCTAAAATAAGGAGAATATTACTATATCTAGAGCTTACGTACTTTTTAAATTTATCTTAAATATTAGTACCTTACGCTCTATAGTATATCTACTTACTATAAAAGAGATTAAGGATAAGGAAGTAAGTAGTATATAGACTAAGTAGTCTAATAAAGTAACTATACTACTCTTCTATAGCTTCTTTCTAGCTACCTAGGCTTAGGCTTAATATACTAACGAAATAGTTTGCTCTCTCTACTAATTCTAGTAGCGTTATACTACTAGTAGAGTAATTATCTACTATAATCTAGATAGTAGTATTAATTTTATTAGTATTAATCCTAGCTATCTTTATCCTTCTCTTACGCTTATAGTACCTATAATTTATAATATTCCTTTATCTACTTACCTATTTACTAATAGCGTGCTAATTACTCTAGCTATATCTATTATGTACTCTTTTCCTAGTAGTCTTAGAGTAACTAATAGTATCTAATGCTTACTTTTAAAGTTATAGTATTTTAATATATAGAGTTAGAGTCTAGTAATTTAGTTACGTTTTAGTTACGTAAATACTATGTTTATTTATTTCTTTAAATGTAAGTTACTAGTCTTAATATCTTTTAGGACTAGCCTTTTTATTAACTTACTATTTATAGTTATAGTATTTAGAAAAAATTCTTATTTTTTATTATATTTACTAATAGTCTACTTCTTCTATTTCTATAGAAGAGGGTCCTTTTTTTTTTATAGTACTAGCTTATTAGTCTCTTATAAGACCTCTTAATTTTATTTAGGTTTTATTTATATCTTACTAGTAATTTACTTAACTATAATTTTTACTATTTCTATTTTTAGTTTTCTAGTTTTTATTCTACTAGTTAGTTACTTTTTTATAATAAATAAAAAGCGTATAAAAATCTCTTCTTTCTTATAATGCCTTTCTTTATAGTTTTATTCTTCTCTTTTTCTTTTCTTTATAATAATAAACTTAAGTCTACTAGCTTCTTTAAAAACCTTAATTAAGTCTTATACGTTCTTATAATCTTCTTCTTATTCCTAAAAGTTATAAGTTAGAAAATAGCCTTACTAATAAATAAAGTATTTAACTTTCTTTTTTTATTTCTTTTTATCTAAGATAGCTCTTACCTCTTATTCTTTTTTATCTTCTAGCTTAATAGCTATAAGGAGCTCTAGTTCTTTTTAATCTTCTCTTTAATAATATAGCTTAAGTTTAGATATATAGAAGACGTTATAGATTTAGTAGCCTATTAGAAAGTTTAGTTAGTAGGCTTATTCTTTAACTACGTCTTAGATACTAAATAATTCTATATAGTAAGGAGCTAGCTTCTTACTTAATAGTTTAAGTTTAATATTCTCTATTAATAGTAGGACCTTATTTTCTATATAAAATAATATTAGAATATACTTCTTATTATAAAACTTAGCTTAGTATTCTACTACTTTTTTCTAGTGTTCTACTATCTTTTCTTAGTCTTATTCTATTTTTACTACTTTTTACTTTACTACTACTACCTTACTTTCCTTTTCTTTAAGCCTATTCTTAGAGTCTATAAAAAGATTTATTAAGAGGATTAGTTTATATCTTATTTTAATTATATTTAGGATATAATTAAGTATCTTATTATAAAACGTATTTATTATCTATTATACTATAGATAGAAGGCTTAATTAGTTTGTCTAGTTTTTAGTAATAAAGGCTTATAAGTAATATCTTAGTACTAAGTTTTACTACTTAGTCTAGCTATTAGTTTATAAATACTAAGCTATAGATAGCCTATATTTTACTTTTCTTACTTAGTATAGTTTAGTCTAAAATTTACTTATAAAGATAGATTCTCTATTTAATATAATGCCTACTAGTAGGCCTTTTTTTAAAAAAACTCTTTTTTTTATAAGTTTTATTAGCTTTTTAGTAGTTATATCTTTTATAATTTTAATATACCTTATTTATTTAGTATATTAATCTATAATTATTAGTATAGTATTAAACGTTATAAGTTTATATTTATAAAGTAGTAAACTTATAATAAAGTCTATAATAATTTCTTACTATAGTTAGGTTAGTTAAGGTAAAGACTTTAACTTATTATAAAGTTAATATTATTTTACTTTTATTCTTTAGTAGACTAAGTAAGTCTTTATATATATTTATATATTCTCTTTTATTTTTAGCTAATAAAACTATTTATAGAGTAGTTTTATAGTACTTTAAACTTTTAAGTATCTTACTAGTAGGTTATTATAGTATATTACTAAGAGTTTGTCTCTTAAAGTAAGCTTATAAAATATATATAGTTAGCCTTTATAGTAAAGGTAGTCTCTTTAGACTAATTAAGTATTTTTTAGCTATTAGATTTCTTTAGATTCTAGTTACGTATTAAGTACTTCTTAGATACGCCTAAGTTCTTTATTACTATCTTAAGTAATTTAGACTAAGGTAATTAGTATATTTAGAGCTTTTTTATCTATAATATATAGGTTTTATATTATTTTTTTTATTATAATTTTTAAGATATAGATGTAGTCTAAAGTAGTAATTACTTTTTAGGAGCTAAGAAAGTCTTTACTCTTCTTATTTATAGTATCTTAGCTACTTATTTACTTATAAGGTATCTTGCCTATCTTTAATATGTTTAGTATTAAGTAGTACTTAATATTAGATATTTTATCTATAAGGTTATACTTATTTATTATTAGCATCTTATTAGTAAGTTACTTTATTAGCTTAAGACTATTTATAAAGATTAGCTTTTTCTATTCTTTCTCTAAAAGGAGTTCTAGTTTCTTCTAAAGAGTAGGTAGTAAGTTATTTATAGCCTATTCTATAGTAGTATAGTTAGGTTATCTTAATAGCATATTTATAAGATTTATCTTTTTGCTTTAATACTTAATATAGAAGTTATACTTTATTAATATAATTACTTAGTATGCTTAGCGCCTATTTAAGTTCTTCTATTTTATAAACCTTACTAGGTTATTATAATTAGTTAGAATCTTAATAGGATAGTAACTATTTTTAAAGTAATATTACTAATATTTTATAGCCTTAATAATAGTAAGAAGCTCCTAGTTATAAGTTTAATAGTTAATTTTAGCTTTTATTAATTTTCTTAACTAAAAAGTAATAAGGTACTATTAGCTATCTTTCTATAGCTAGAAAAGAATATTTATAATAGTATACTAGGATATATTAGTCTTAAGGTAGATTCTTTTCTTTAGGTTAAAATATATAAGAATAAAAGTTTTATTAAAGACTATATAGAGTATATAAAATGTTTATGTTACTTTCTTTATCTAGATAAAAGGTTTATATTTCCTTCTAAGTTATATATCCTTAAGCAAGTTAGTTAAAGGTTTTACTATCTTTAAGTAGCCTTTAATAAACCTATAGTAGAAATTTATAAAGCTAATAAATACTTATATATTATTATAGCTCTTAGGTTCTAGCTATTTTATAATAGACTTAACTTAACTAAGATTTATTTTTACTCCTTTTATAGAGACTATAAAACTAAGGAATTCTACTTTATTAGTAAAGAATTAGTACTTCTTAGAATTAGTATAAAGCTTAGTAGCTAGTAGGTATTTTAATATAATACGTATATTATAAACGTAATTCTTATACGTTTTAAAGAAGATAAGAATATTATTAAGGTAGATAATATAAATAATATTTAAGAGTCTTGCTAATACTTTATAAATATAGGCTTAGAACGTAGCTAGGATATTAATAAGTCTAAAAAGTATAACTTAGTATTTATAGTATTTATACTAGGTATAGAATGCTATTTTCTATTAATTTTATTCTTAAATAAGTATCTAGGTATAGGCGTCCTTAAGGTCTATTTTAGTATAGTATACTACTTTACTAAGTTAATCTAATATCTTATTTATTAAAGGAAATAAGTAATAATTCTTAATAGTAACTACGTTAAGTAAGTAGTAGTTTACGTAAAATTATAATCCTCTATCCTTTTTAAGTATAAAGAGTATAGATACTTTAGCTAAGCTAGTTAATTCCTAGATTTAATCTTTTATAAAGGCTAACTTAAGGTATTTCTATAGTATTTTAAGTTCTATTACTAATAAATTATAGATAAATCTAAAAGGAGAGTCTATAGTTATTTTAATAGTATATTTAATACTTTTAGGAATAGGTTTATTTTTATCCTTAGCCTTAACTTAAAAGGCTAAATCTTATAGCTTTTATAGTAGTCTATTCTCTAGATTAATATCTACTTATAAGCTTAGCTTAAAGCTAATACTAGAGATCTTTACCTTCCTACTATTTAAGTATAGGTACTTATTAAATTTTATAGTTAGTTTAAATACCTTACTATATTCTTATAGCCCTTTCTTAAATATACTCTAGTCTATAATCTTATATTTTAGCTTCTCTTTCCTAAATAACTACTTCTTCTACTTTAAGTAAATAAAGATATTATATTTCTCTTATAAAAGGGTTCCCTATACTATAAGGTAGATATATTTAGTCTAATTAAAAGAAAAGAAATAGTATTTAACGTTCTTATAAATACTAAAAGAGTTTTTATAATAAAAACGTAGCTAATATATACTATAATATTTACTTCTTATTATATTATTAGTAAAACTTATAGCTTAGATACTTTCTATAGTTATTTTCTTAAGGCTATAGCGTTATATAAGTTATTTATTAATAATATTAATTTAACTACTAGTATCTAAAAAGATGTTTATAAATTAGTTTCTTATAGTAAGAAGAAGGTTAGCTATTATCTAAATCTATACCCCTATAATCTAATCTAGTATTATAGAAATAGAGTTCTTAACCCTTATAATACTTACTCTTTTCCTAAGTTAGTTCTAGATCTTAATAAAAGAGAAATAGTATTTAGGTTCTTTCTTTAGCCTCTATGTTTTAAGAATCCTCTCTACTCTTAGGTAGCTTAAAAGCCTCTTAGAGACTTATTATACTTATTTATATAATATCTAAATAGATTATAATTATAATAAGTAATTTCTTTATACGTCTTACTATCTTTTTTAAGCTTTATACTTATTAGTAGGTAAGTTAATAGTATATACTCTACGTAACCTTTATGCTTTTATTATTTACTTTAGCTACCTTATAAATTATAATTTAATTAGAGGAGTTAAGGATTAATATTACTTAATAAGTCTTCTTATAAGTACTTATAGGTAATCTACTAAAAGCGTTTAGTAATATTAACTATATTAGGTCTAGTAGTTAAGATATACTCTATTAATTTAATCTATTTTTATAGCTCTAGAGTTAGCTTAGTAAGGAATTTTAAGTATTATTTATCTCCTTCGTAAGTCGTATTAATATTAAGTTAAGTCTCTAGTAAGTTTAAGTAAGCGTTAAACTCTATAGGAGTCTAGGTAGAGCACTACTTAGCTTCTTTAAGTTTCTTAGTAACTAAAAGTTTAGTTATAGTAGAGTAAGCGTATTAATATTAGAGCTATTTCGTAAACTTCTCCTAAGTCTAAGTTAGTAGCTTAATCTTTTTCTAAGTCTTCTTTAGGTTCTATTAAGTTTATAGATTAGGACTTATAAACTAGCTAACCTATCTAATATAGCTCTCTTACGTAGTGAATTAAGAAAGTACTAAATAAAAAGCGTTTTTTATACTTACGATTTAGTTAATAAGTTCTTATTAAGTCTTACGTTAAAGGATTATAAAGTTAGTAGGTTTTGGTTCTCTTAGTTAAGAAGAAGGAGAAGGATTCTATTATAAGGCCTACGATAAAGCTATAATCTTATTATAAAGCTATTACGTCTTAGCTATACGTACTTATTCTTATTTATTAATTTAAGCTATTACTATATAAAGGGTAGCTAAAGTAGCTTCTAGGTCTATTAGTAGTAGTAAGCTATTATATTAACTTAAGTTATTATCTAAGTTATTATCTAAGTCTTTATCTTTATCTTTGCCTCTATTTTAATCTTTATTAGAGTTTCTTATACTCCTTATTATTATAAGGATCTATTAAGCTTGCTATTATATAGTACGTTAAGAAGTATTAGAATTATAAAGGATAGTTTAAAGTAAGGGAAATAGATTCTAAGAACTAGTATTAAGATAAGACTAATACTTAATCTTCTAAGAGATTAAGTCTACTTTTTTATTTATACTCTTCTCTATCTCCTCTTTAGTAAAGCTACCTCTCCTTCTTATCCTTAGCTCTATTTTAGCTTTGTCTTATTATAGTAGAGGGTAGGTACTATCTACGTTAACCTAGCGGTTTGCTAGTAAAGAGCCTTCCTATAGCGTACTATAAGAGTAGAGTAAGTAAGGAGGTAGTAAGATGCCTACGCCTCTATAGCGAGTCTATAGAGGTCTATAATACTTACTAAGTATTTATTAGTTATTAGTTATTTCTTATAAGAAAGTAAGTATAATTAGTCTTTTATTACTTTATACTATATATTTCTATATTATTATTTATCTTACTATTAACTATTTCTAATATAGCTTATTTAGTAGTAAATCTTTTAGGTTCCTTTTATATTAATATTAGTTATAATATATTAGCTAATATTTCTACTACTACGTAAGAGCTACTAAATATTATATTTTACTATTACTTTATTATCTAATAAGTAGGTTATTAATTTTTACCTATATATACCTTTATCTAACTAAATTTATCTATTCTTATAGCTAATAATAGTAAAATAGCCTAATCTTATTTATTAATACTTATAGTTATTCTATTATTCTAGTAATATATATTATTAGGATATTAACTAGAAATACTATTTTTTAGGGTTATAAATTTAAATAGCTTCTATATAATATTATAACTACTAGTATTATAATTCTTATTAGGTAAATTTTCTTATCTTAAATAATTATTTTATTTAGATATATAACCTCTATCTATTAAAAGTGCTACCTAAGCTATTCTTACTAAGCTTATATAGTCTCTACTTATTATTAAAGATATTTATATTTAGAGTTATATTTAGTTATTTAGTATATAATTTAACTTAAAAGTAAGAGTAGGAAGTATTAAGTCTATAGTAATATAAAGAAGTAAAAAGTTTTGCTTAGAACTTTAAAGGAATAAAGAATTAAAAATACTTATATTAAGTATATTAGTAATAAGAATAGAAGGTAATTTTAGGAAGTTTAGCTCTATATATTCTATTAACTTTAAACTCTTAATATAGTAGTAGTAAATATATATAAGTTATTATTTTAGGTTATATATTTACTTTATAGTAAATTAGAGTTCTATATTAAAAGTTTAGAATAAATTTTATACTTAATATAAAAAATATTTAATTTTAGTATTCTATACTATTTATATATATATTATATATAAACTTACCTTTTTTTTATATACGTTATTTTTAGCGCCTTAGTTATTTTAATATATCTTTATTAGATATTTAAATATTATTAATCTTTTAAGTAAATTAGCTATAATAGACTATCTATAAATCTAATAAAGGTATACTAAATTTAATAAACCTTTCTTTACTAATAAACTTTTTATTATTAGTTAGATATAAATTATTTTCTATTAATATAATATTTTCTACTTTTTTTATTATAGGTACTAATCTAGATACTTATTAGACTAAGTCTTATTATATATACTATAAATTACTAGCTATTAGATATTTATAATACTAGTTATCTAATCCTAGCTAGTAACTTACTTTATTATATTAAGTCTAATTTAAATAAGTAGACTTAGAATTTTATTAATTAGTATTATTAAAATTTATTAACGTATTATCTATATTTTTAGAAAACGTTAACTTAAGTTTATTATTATCTAATTCTTTATAGCCTTTACTAATAAATAATACTATTCTTAATAAGTTATTATTATTACTTATTTTAACAAACTATATAGCTTATCTAAATTAGATATTACTTATAGTATATAAGTATATAATTAATTTAGCTATAGGAAAATCTTACTAGTAGTCTAAGCTAAGAATAAAATTATTAATAACTTTATAATACTAAAGATACTTATTATATAGTATTAATCTCCTATATATACTATATAGGTATTATATACTATAATAATAATAAAGATACTAGTTCTTCTAACTAAATCTAACTACTTTTAGTTAAGATAAAAGTCTTAGATTAGTAACTAAAAGTATACTAGCTTTATTAGCCTTAGTAATTATAGTATTAGTTACTACTTAATTTAATTTACTAGCTATAATAGTATAAGAGTTATTATATATCTCTTTTAGTAAAGTAAAAGTATTAGTATTAAGAACGTTAATATATATAGCAAAAAATAGTCCTAATTAAAAAGAATAAAGAATATATTATCTAGTTTTCTTAGCCTCTTTACTAAGCTTTATAGTTTTAAGGAACTTATTACTATTATAAATAAGTATAATGTCTAGTATAATAAATACCTTTTAGAGTATAGTATCTCTTAACTATATACTAAGTTTATTCTACTTATTAAGGCTAGTTAGTTCTTAGTTATTTAATATACTATATAGTACCTTAATAAATTTATAGTAGCTAAAATCTTTCTAATTAAGTATCCTATTAACTTTTTTAAGTATAGTAAGAAAATATTAACTAGAATAGACTTTAAATAGAGAGCCTAAATAATTTCTCTATATTTAGAAATCTAAAAAAAGCTAATTAATAAAGCTAAGCTACTTATATTAACCTTTAGATCCTAGAATATTAATTAAATATACTTTATTAGCTACGTTAAAATTAGTGTACTAAGAAGACTAGTATATATAATTAATTAAGAGAGTATTAAGTTTATAGTACCTATAAGTATATTATTTTTTAAAGTAAAAAGTTTTACTATAAAGGATAGTTTCTATATAGTATTAGTATATAGTAGTACTACTCTATATTCTATATACTAACTATATTTATTTAAATTTAGATAGCTTCTATTTAGGCTTATTAAGTATTATTTACTTAACTTCTATAATAAATACTTATACTACTAATTTTACTATAATTTTAAGAGCTTTATTAAGGTTTCTATTTATAAGTATTACGTAAAAGATATTATATTAAATAATAAAGACTATAAAGGTAAGTTTAATAAAGTAAAGAATATTAGGAAAATTAGGTCTAGAAGGCATTTTATAGAATAATATAATAGTTTATTATAACTTATATATAAATAAGTTAATAATTTAAATTATATAGAAATAGTTATATATCTCTTATTATAGGAATTTATCTATATTTTTACGTCTAAATATATATTTATTCTTATTATATATATACTAAACTCCTATCTACTACTAAGGCTATATTAACTTAGTCTTAGGCTCTATAAAAACGAATAGTAATTTATACTTATTAGATATATCTTTTTACGCCTAGTATAGTTAATAATAAGTTTTCTAATTTTGTACTAAAATTCTAAATAGAAGCTATTTACTAATAGTTAATCTTTATTTATAGTATACTATTTATATAATTAAAATCTAATATAGGTATTTTATTAGCTAATTAATTAATTATATACTAAATCTAGTTTTTAGTTAATTAAGGTCTAAGTATACTAACTAGTTCTTTAATCTATTCTAAAATCTTAGTAAGTATATTTATATAATTATTTTACTAGCTACTTAGCTTCTATTCTTCTAT